>JADRCD010234484.1:0-11975 GCA_019843815.1 Montemys delectorum
TGCAGATAATCTGGGGAGCAAACCTAACTAATTTGTTAATTATTTATTTTTCATATCTTTAAAAAAGACCCGGGTAGAGGAGTGGAATAAAAGATTACATTTAATAGTTGGCACATTTGAACACATTACTCACGGTGACCGTCAGCTCGGCCATTGCATCCCATTCCCTACAACAGTCTTGGAAAGATCGTTTTCAGGTCGTGTGGATCCTGTGGGTAGGCTACATGAACCACCCCCCAACCCACAGAGTGGGGCATGGTTAGCGTCTGACTTAAGCTGTTGGCAGACTACAGACACGGGAAGGTGGCTTAACTCCTCAGGACACATAAAATGGCTTCCTCTATGGTGGACTGGATGCTTCTTGAGCTTTGCTGGTACACTGGAACTGGAGAGCAGGTGTAAGGACAGTCGATTGTTCAAACCGGTTTCCACAGATAGGAACTGGTTTTCTGTGTGCCAGACAGTGCTCTAGAAGCTTCTTGTCCGTGTAAGTGATGATATCATGCATGTTACTGTACTGGCTGGTTTTGTGTGTCAACTTGACACAGGCTGGAGTTATCACAGAGAAGGGAGCTTCAGTTGGGGAAGTGCCTCCATGAGATCCAGCTGGGGGGCATTTTCTCAATTAGTGATCAAGGGGGTAGGGCCCCTTGTGGGTGGTGCCATCCCTGGGCTGGAAGTCTTGGATTCTATAAGAGAGCAGGCTGAGCAAGCCAGAGGAAGCAAGCCAGTAAAGACCATCCCTCCATGGCCTCTGCATCAGCTCCTGCGTCCTGACCTGCTTGAGTTCCAGTCCTGACTTCCTTTGGTGATCAACAGCAATGTGGAAGTAAGCCAAATAAACCCTTTCCTCCCCAACCTGCTTCATGGTCATGATGTTTGTGCAGGAATAGAAACCCTGACTAAGACAGTTGCCGTGTTCCTTGGGGGAGACTGGTTCTGCTTACAGACTGTGAATCATCCTGTTTCATTATCTGTATTTCAGGGAAGATGACAAAAGGTTTATAACAGATCATTTAAAGCATGGTGCCTGAGAATGAGAAGGTTTTTCTTGGGGGAACTTCAGCAGTTCTTTGAGGATCCAGTGTTTTTTAAGTACTTAACTTAGTGCCAGTTCACACATGTGAGAAACCCAGTTGGATGGTGTCAAACATAGCAAAAACTTTCATTCCTAAGTGTTGTGGGGCTTTGAGAAGAAGGTCAAAAACAGTTACATTGGGGTGGGGTGAGGATGAGGGTAGACATCCTCCTTTCAGAATATTTTGAAAAGGCTCATAGCTAAAGGTGATAGAAGATAAAATAGGTGGATATTCTAAGCGAGGGGAGTTATATGGTCCAATACACAAAGCACAAATATTTCACTTTTGTTTGCCTATAATGTATTGCAAAACAAAAAGACTGATTTGGCTGAGTGTGGTGGTTTTCTAGCTGCTAAGATAAAATCTCTGCAGGAACAGCCATTGAGAGGCAAGATTTAAGTTGGCTTACTGTGCAGTCCATGTTAGAGGGGAGCGAATGGTGGAGCAGCTAGTAGTGTGTGGGCGCTCAAGGATGCAGAAGGCTCAGGCCGATATCAGAAGCAGATACAACCCCCAGGGACCCATTTCTGCCAGGCAGACTACTCCAAAGGTTCTACCACCTCCCCTCTTAACAGTACTACCACCTAGGGCACATTGTGGGATGGGCTACGGGGATGGACTCAAATCATAGTAGCAAAGAAGACGTAACTTCAGAACCAAGAAAGGAATAGAAAGAGGATCTTGAATTCTGAAAAAGTACTTGATATATAAAACCAATTATATAAATACATATATGTTTATATATGCAAAAAATTTTTTTAGCTTGCTGGTGGTCAATTGGCCTCATGCATTTGAGCAGAGACTCCACAGTTGTGGGAGCTGGGGTTTAACCCATGGCTTTGTACATGCTAACCTCATACCCTAACATTGAACCTGATCTTGGTATAGGTCCTTATACATGTTATAAAGTACTCTGCCAGTGAGCTATAGCCCCATATATCTTTTTATAATTTGAAGTAGGCTCTCACTGAGTTGCTGAAACAACTTACCTGAGATTATTCTGAACCCTGAGCTGACCTTGAACTTGGGATTTTTGTACCTCAGTCTCCTAAATAGCTGGGTCATAGGTCTATGCCATCAGCCCAGGCTTAGAAATCCATTTTACTTTTAAACGAAATCATTTAATTGATTAGCCTGTGTGTGTGCGTGTGTGTGTGTGTGTGTGTGTGTGTGTGTGTCTGTCTGTCTGTCTTGTTCTTGACTCCTTCCTGGTTCTCTCACCTATTGTCTGCCATGAGGCAGGAAGCACCTTCTACCACACACACACTCCCACTGCTGTGGGGTCTCACAAGTCCGTGGGCCACCTGACCACGAGGAAGAAATAATAATCCCTCCTATCCACTTGTCTCCTCGACAGTTTGACCCCGGTGTTGGAAAGTAGCTATTGCAAAGCAAGGTTAGAGGAAGGCAGCCCAAGTCTTTGTATCCTGGACGCTCCAGGCCCTAGAGACAGTTGGAGCTTTGTGGACTGTGGTGAGCTGGATGGGGTGAGTGAGACTCATCTCCATCCTTCCCAGCTCCTCCGCTCCCTCAAGCGTCTAGTACAGAACAGATGATAAACACAGGCTTGTTCCCCTTCCGTTTTGGTTTTGCCCAGGTCTAGTCTTCTGCCTCAGTGTGCTCAGTTCAGTTCCCCTTGTCTTGGTTTATCTCATGGAGTTTATAATGCTCTTCCTAGTGGAGCTGGATGTCAGATACCACGCTGAAAGTTTTGTGAGGTGAAGGGGTGAAGGGGTGAAGGGGTGGGGATTGTGTTGGGTCCCCCATCTACTCAGTGCCTTCACACACCCAACATGGCTCTCTGTAAGGTCGAGTTGTCCCTCATGCTGTGTACTTTGTACTTTTCTGTTTGTAGTCTAGTGAGGCCAGTCTGTGGCTTCTCACTGTGTAACAGTTATTTCCTTGTCTAATACCACTTTCCCCGGTGACCACTTATCAAGGCTTTCTTATCCACTTCTGATTCCATCCTGCTCCTGAGGGCCTATGCTGTCTGTGTTGTATATAGGCCCTTGCTCTTAGGTACCATCTCTTGCACACTGGCTTTCTTCCTGGTTATTTTATCCCTTTAACTCTTACTTTTGAAGCATTTACTAGGTTTGAGGTCTTGTATGCAGCAGGAGGTTCTGTTCAGGCCACACTACTGTCCTTTGATTGCACAGTGAGCTGCTTGTCTATCCCTGTTGTCTTAGCCATTTTTTTTTTTTGAAGTTATGACAAACTCTATGACAAAAGCCCCTGTTGTGGTTTGTAGTTGAGGGCGCAGTCCTTTGAGGTAGTGGAACTAGTCATGGTGGCAGAAATTGGAGGAAGCTCATCGCCTTACATATACAGGCAGGAAACAAGGAAGTGAGTGCTGGTGTTTAGTTGCTTTTCTCCTTTTCTTAGTGGAGAACCCAGTGTCTCAGGATAGTGTCTCCCCACTACATTGAACCCAGCTGAGAACCTCCTGCCTAGCCATGGAGAGGTTCGTCTTCTAGGTGATTCGGGGTCCTGTCAAGTTGACAGTGAATGTCAACGCTCACCCTGGCCTTATCTTGGATCACTGCAAAGAGCAGGCTTCAGATCAGGCAGCTCATGTTGGCAAGCTGTCTCAGGGAAGGAAGGGCAAGGAGGAGCAACAAGAAGGGAGGAAAGCCCTGGCTTAAGCAGGCCTGCAGCTGGTACTAAGTCCCAGGGAGGGGAAGCTGTGGAATGCACCTCCAGGCTTCCACAGGAGGTGCAGAAGAGGGGGAGGGTGTTTATCTTCTGTCTCCCCCCCCCCCTGCTGGGCGAGTGTTGATCCAGGACACACCCTCACTTACCAGCTCAGCATTTGTTCTGGAAGTCCTCTAGGCTTCCAGGAGCACCAGCCGCTGAGAGGAGCATTCAGCAGCTCACGTCTCCTTCCAGGAGCAGTTTTGTGAAGAAGGACTTCTCTTCCATTTCCCAAGGTTCTTAGATAGGGACATTGTGGCTGATTCTCTGTCTCCCCAGGAGTCCATTTTGGAGAAGGGCCTGGCAGTCAGGACTGACTTTAGCTAGCCAGGGAAGGTTTGAGAGCACATTTATTTGTGGGAAAGCTTCGTGTTAGGGGTTTGGTAAATTTTCCTGAGCTTACCCACCAAGCGCCACTATACACCTGCTGCCAGCGTCTGTTAGAAATGGAATTTTGGGAGTTTTTGCTTCCCAACCCGGATCTTCTGAAACAGAAATGGCATGAGAGATCAGTTATTTTGTGTTTTAAAAACAGTATCCTAGGGGCTGGGGAGATGGCACAGTCAGTGCAGTAGTGCCTCAGGACAAGTGTGAGAACCTGAGTTTGGAGTCCCAGACTTCATGTAGAAGACTGGGCATAGTGGCCTGCATGTGTCTGTCACTCCAGTGCTGGGAGACAGGAGAATTCCTGAGGCTTGCTGGTCAGCCAGCTTATCTAAATTGTCCAGTTCCAGGTTCAGAGGGAGGTCTTGTCTCAAAAGATAAGGCGAGGAATGCTTGAGGAAGACAGCTAACCTTTGACCTCTGTGCATATACAGTGCACATATACCGTTCCCACCACGTGAACCCCACACATACGTACCTGGGTGCATACCCACATACATGAACACCGGTGAACACATACATGGATACATACTGGCACATACAAGTTCAGACTCACACACAAACACACACAGACACATACTGTGTCTTTCACTGGCCTATATTAATTCTACATAATAATGGGTTTCACTATGACACTTTTATGGCGTGTATAATGAATTTTGATCATATTCATCTCATTATTGCTTTCTTGTCCCCCTCCAGCCTGCTGGTCTCCTCCTTCTCCCTAATTAGTCCCCTCTGCTTTCATATTCTACAATACTACTTCTGCCTCTACAATTTTGACTATTCTACTTACCTCATATAACTCATGTAACAGCGGTGTGTGTCTGTGGGTGTGTCTGTGTATGTATGTATATATATGTATGCGTATGTATATGTGTGTATGTGTATGTATATTTGTGTGAGTGTGTATGTGTAGGTATGTGTATGTGTGTGCGTGTGTGTGTGCGTGTGCATGTGCATGTGTGTGTGCATGTGTTTGTGTGTTTGTGTGTGTGTATGTGTGTGTGTGCGTGTATGTGTGTGTGTATGTGTGTGTGTGCATGTGCGTGTGTGTGTGTGTGTGCGCGTGTGTGTGTGTGTGTTTGTATGTTTGTGTGTGTGTATGTGTGTGTGTGCATGTGTGTGTGTGTGTGTGTGTGTGCGCGCATGTGTGTGGTTTATTTCACTTAGGTCTCTGTCCATGCTGTAGTCTATGTTAGGATTTTTTTCTTTAAAGGTTGTATAATATTCCATTGTGTAAGCAGATACCTCCCTCATTTGTTCATCTGTTCATTGGACTGCTTCTCCTTTTGGCTTCTGCGAATTATGCCATGACAAAAGCTATCTGTCTTTTCTAACACTCTATCCTGTCAGTCACCAGATCTGGAGTGGCCTCCTCTCTTCCTCACAGGCCAAGGCTCAAGCCCTCGCCAGCTTTTGGTAGGCTCTTCAGGGAGCTTCTTAACCAACAACCTTGTTCTCCCTCCAGTCTTGCACACGGCCCTCTACAGATGCCTGTTTGATACCATTTCTGCCCAGAACTCCGAAGGGCTGCCTCATTGCCTCAGTTTATGTGGCTGACCCACCTGTCTTTCCCAGGTGCCTTCCAAAGTTAAGAGTTCCATACCTCACTCTTGCCTGTGATTTGGCTCTTTCAGGCAGAATACCTTCTCTGTTACCTCTCCCCTGTGTGACCCAGCCATGCTGACTGTGAGGACCCCTCCCCCAAGCTAGGCTAGGCTCTTCCTTTCTTTTTTTCTCCCCTCCTTTTTTTTTTTTTTTTTTGTTGTTTTTGGTCTCAATTTGATGCAAATTGTCCAAACCACGGAATATGGAAGGCCAGAACAGACTCAAAGGGAAAAGGACAGAAAAGTAAAAGTCACACCATTTGGAAGTCTGTGTTACTAAGCCTGAAAAACGTTACTAAATTATCAGTGTGGTACTTCAGTTTTGCTATATTATTGTTCAAGTCCTAAGTTTGACCCTTAAACTGCCAGGGCATAGTGTCTTGAGTGTTTTGTGTACTGTGATTCCAGATGCCCTGGGGGCTTTGTAGAATCGACCCATGGCATTCCCAGAGGAGAGGAAAGGAAGAGAGGCCAGGTCTCTGAGGATGCCACTAGGACTGTGCTGTCATCCGTGTTGGTCACAGACCCCCTTAGCTGTAGGCGCAGTGACTGAATAAGAGCTAGAACTGTAGCAATGACATGACTGTGATAGACCTGTGCCTGAGACAGTACCTGGGATGCAGGATAGTGTGTGTTTCCAGTGATAGGAGTCAAAATCTTTGGGTTCAGTGAATAGAGTACTTGCCCAGTATGTACACAGCTTTGATCTATTTCAAGAAATGCACAAAACCGAGTGCAAGTGCAAGCTTGCAATTCTAGCACTAGAGAGATGTAGCAAGAGGATCAGGAGTTCACAGTCATCCTCTGATTTATAGTGAGTTCAAGGCCAGCTTGGACCATGTGAACCCTACCTCCATTTGGTTTTGAGTCACTTCTCATTTAGACCCCACCATTCAGCCTGCACTGGGGTAGGTGACAGTGGGAGAAGTGTGTCCTTGGAGGAGACAGAGGTCCAAGGGCGGGAGGAAAGTGACAGATCTCCATTTTATTTTAATATGTCCATTACGGACCCACCCAGCATCAGGGACTTTAGGGGACGTCTTCAAGGTTCAGAATCTGGTGTGTAACAGTGGTGCAATGTAAGCTCTGATGTGTTATGCAGTTAGAGACCCCCACCCACCCACCCAGAGCACTTACAGGATATTTAATGTGGCACTTAAAATGTATGTATGTTCAAAGATTTCAGGCCTGAGGACAAGCAGTGAATCTGACTTGGGCTCCTGGAGGACCCACATATGTTAGCCTGTTGGAGGAGGGTGTGAAGGTGAGGAGGTCTTTCTTATGGTTTGAGACAGTAAATTCTCTTCTGGAAGAGCCCATCAGTGGGGAGACTGGGTAGCAGTCTGATCCTTACTCTGTGTGCTCTAGAGGCTGATGATGATCTTGATGAGATTTGAACTGGTGGAGAGCTGGCAGTAGTGACAAGTGCCTGTGATCTTAGCATGAGGGAGGTGAAGCCAGGAGGACCAAGAGTTCAAAGTCAGCCTTTGCTAGGTAGGCAAGTTCAAGGATAGCCTGGGATACATGAGACCCTGTATTAAAACAAGACTAGGTTAGATGGGCTGGCCACTTAGAAGTGTGGCAATAGAGAGGCTGGAGAGGAGGTGGCTGCTCTTCTAGAAGTGGAATGTAGACTAGATCTGGAGTCGGGGGTAGTCGGAGACCTGAAGTAAGGGTCCAAACAGAAGGTTGCTTTTGTACTGGAAGACACCCCTTTATCAAGACAATGGACATGGAGGTGAAGCTTGAGGAAGCAGGTAATGACCAAGTAGAGTCCCACAGAGCATGGATGGAGGAGGACCCCTGGCCAGTGTCCTGGGAATGGAGTGTGTGCCAAGGGTGGCCATGAAGAAGATGAGACAGGACATACAAGTGGGTTGTGAGTTTCTGGGCTGTGGGAAGTTAGGAAGCAGGAACCTCAGAGGCCAGGATTGGAGTCTGAGGATGTGATAGTGCCTAGTTTGAGTACTCTAGACTTGTGAGGGCCTGGAACCCACTTCTGTGCTCCTGGAATCTTGTCACCCATTTCTGGAGGAGGCAGTGCCCATTGAATCCTTGTCACCTTTTCTCTGACTGGCTCAAGCCCAGGAACCCTCGGGCAGGAGCCTGGGGTAGTGTTTCCTCTGGAAGTTAGACATGACCAAAAAAACAAAACAAAACAAAAAAACAGCGGGGCGGTGGTGGCACACGCCTTTAATCCCAGCACTTGGGAGGCAGAGGCAGGTGGATTTCTGAGTTCAAGGCCAGCCTGGTCTACAGAGTGAGTTCCAGGACAGCCAGGGCTATACAGAGAAACCCTGTCTCGAAAAACCAAAAAAAAAAACAAAAAAAACAAAAACAAAAACAAAACAAAACAAAACAAAAAAAACCCCAAAAAAACAAAACAAAAGAAAACCCAACAACAATAAAAAAACCAAAACAGAAGTTAGACATGTGAACAAGCTATTGCCAGTTGTTCTGGGCAGAATACACGTGACTTAAAACCACCCTGGAATAGATTTGCTGTGCATACAATTAGCTAGGAAGCAGAACTGCCTTAAAAGACACTTGTAATTGGCTACAATTATGCAGACTCTCTCCTAGTAACATCAAATGTCCTCCCTGCACTGGCTAATTCTTTGTGTGTGACTGTGGAGGAGGCACAACCTGGCCCTAGAAGTCTGTTTCCAGCAGTTCTTAGAAACAGCGTTGTTGGTCTGCTGAGGGGACCAGAACATTGATTGGCCAGGAGGAAAGAGAACAGAAGAGCAAGATTGTGGGGATGCGTGGCCACTTGGGGTTCACTGTATTGGATAGCAGGTCTCCAGCCTGAGGCTTAATGGTGGGCTTCAGTGAACATGAATTCTCTCTCCATTTGATTTCTGGACATAGCAGATGAGGGTACAAAGACTCAGGGGTTGCCAACCCTTCAGTGTTATCTTCCATGCAGCTCACTCCATGGAGTCTTGGAAACTGGCTGAATAGGGCAAGTTCAGCCAGGAGTAGCCACTTTGCAGGGAATCAGTCATCCTTTGACAATTGAGAAGGGCACACCTTTCTTCTTTTTACAGGGAAGCCTGGCAGAGTGCCTGGCACAGGCCCCTCACTGGAGTCCAGTGACTGTCCCTGTTCTACCCCCTGCCTTGAATGCAACAGCCCGGAAGGAAAAGCTGCTCTTTTTTTGTAAGCCCTGGCAGCAACTGCTGTGCTTGCCAACAGCCGCCCACCCAGCTCCTGCCAGCAAAATGACATCTGCTTTATAGACACACTAGGCAGCCTTGCGGGGCAGGCTATCCTGGGTTCAGTCAAGCCCCTACTTTTAGTAGCCATGTGACCTCAGGAGGAGTTTCATTTCCGCACATATATGGGAGGTTTGGGTCCCTAGCTTGGACCTGTGTTGTTCTCCTGCCTGTCATACCTGGCTTCCTGCTGTTCTGCATAAACCTGTCTTAGCGTTCTGTTGCTGTGAAGAGACACCATGACCAGGGCAATTCTTTTAAAAGAAAGCATTTAATTGGGGCTGGCTTACAGGTTCAGAGGCTTAGTCCATTATTAGCATGGTGGGAAGCGTGGTGGCGCACAAGGCTGCCATGGTGCTGGAGAAGTTGAGAGTTATATATCTGGATCTACAGGCATCAGGAAGAGAGAGATACTTGGCCTGGCACAAGCTTTTGAAACCTCAAAGTCCAACTCCAGTGACACACCTAATCCCAACAAGGCCACACCTTCTCCAATAAGGTCACACCTCTTAATCCTTCCAAGTAGTGCCATTCTGTAAGGATTCAAGTATATGGGGCTATAGGGACCATTTTTATTCAAACCACCACAGTACCCATGATCTCTGGTCTATGCTTTTCCTCTGTGTGTGTGTGTGTGTGTGTGTGTGTGTGTGTGTGTGTGTGTGTGTGTGTGTGACGTGTGTGTGTGTGTGTGTGTGTGTGTGACATGTGTGCCTGCACATGGGCATGTGCAGCGTGTGCCTGTGTCCCCTCTGAGCAAAAGGTGATGTAGCACTCACAGGATCTTGTCTTAGGCTTGGCAAACACAGGCATGGTGTTCTTAGTGGTCTTGTGAGAAGTTGGGCCCACTGTGAGAATCACAGGTCTTCGTATTTGCTGGCTCTTTGAGGGAACCCCATTCAGTACTGCTCACACTTGTATCAGCCTAGCAAGATGTGCTTTTATGGGCTTGTCTGGAAACCCACTTCTCACATTTACCAGTTTCATCTTGAACCCATCTCTTTTAAAGAATAAAATGAGGGTCTTGAGAGATGGTTCAATTGGTAAAGAATAAGGCTTGCATTTGAGCCTCAGAATCCATGTTTTAAAAAAACCTGGCATGGCCTGTGGAGGCAGCCCAATGGGTACATGCCTGAGTTTGGATCCCAGGTCCACATTAGAGTTGGATGAGGCTGTGTAGTGCAGGGAGTGCAGAAGACAGGTAGCTCCCAGGTGCACACTGGCTAGCCAGCCTAGCCTACTTGACAAGTTCCAGGACGATGCCTCAAATCAAAAAGATGGATGGAGCCTGAAGACCAACACCCACAGTTGACATAGCTGATGTTTGGCTTCTACATTCATGCACGTACATGCAGAAGAATGCACACAAATACGAACACACACAAAGGAGAATAAAATTAAGCTAAGATGTTAAGAAAAATTAAATTATGAAATTTGTAGCTAAATGGATGGGCTTGAGACAGTTATTCTGAGTAAGGTCATCCAGATTCAGAAAGACAAATGTTAGCTTTGAACTTTCAGATATGTGCATTTGGAATACCCACAGAAGTCAGGGATTTAGTAAGGGGTTTTTGGATGGTTTCAAGGGAGAGGAGATAGAACAGATCAGTACAAAGGGATAAAGGTGAGTAATGGAACAGGAAACATTAAAGTGGGGTGGGGCTAGCAGGGCAGGGTGGAGGAAAGATTGGCTATGGATAGCCAACACTAAATCTATTCTGAAAAAGCCACATGGAAACTCATTAATAGACTTCTGTGTGTGTGTGTGTGTGTGTGTGTGTGTGTGTGTGTGTGTGTATTTTATATTGGAGTTTCCCTATAATGGATCCTGGGTGTGGGGGAGAGACTGTACCTCAAATAGATCTCTTTTTGAACTTTTGGCCAATGGTGTCCCATAAACACCAAACATTACAGGTCATTGCTAGTGCTCTTGGCTCCTCTCCTGAACTGGTGGGACCCTGTTGTTTAAGATACTACATACTTGAGTAACAGAAAATGGAGCAATTAGGTTGATACTGACCTAAAAGCTTCATCCCTACTAGGTAGATTTTAATTGTACTAGAAGGTTCTCAGCACACAAATAGAAAAGTTCTCATCACACTTATCCAGTTACGAACCCTGTACATTACAGTAGTGAGTGGCCTGACAAGATATAGCCACTGGTACAATAGTGGGACACACATTTTAGGAGTCACTAGCCACTTTCTAATTGTTTGTAAGGCCACCCCATGTGATAAAAATCTGTAATGACAGTGTAAGCATGGCCAAGAGTTGTGGCTAGATAGGCTAAGCCCCAGGGGAGACCCTAATACTATTATTATTAGATGGACATAGTATGAACTATAAAATGGTTCTGATGCCTTACTGCTACAAACCCAGTGCATTTCTCAGCCCTTACCAGAGAAGCCCCCCTTGGAGCAGATGGCAGTGAGCACAGAGCCCTCAGGCAGTCTCCATGCAGAGCCTAAGACACAGTGGAGCACTCTGCTTGAAATGAGACATACAGCTCCCAACTCTCTCTTCAAGGCTCAGGGGTTTCCATTGTGATAGAGAAAGAGTGGTGGACAACTTGAGTGAAATGGCGTTCTCTGGACACAACAGGGGAGTTGCAAGTATGACCTCACAGAATGCACGAAACCTGGGGAAGCTAAAGCCAGACAAACCCCAGTGTGGAGGGGAGGAGGTGAGCAGAGTCTCATCACTGGCTCAGGAGCCTTTGCTGTTATTTTTCTTTAATGGTGTCATCCTTGGTAGGGTGATCACACTCTAGGGCATGTTGCCTCCCAAGACTGGGCAACACTGACTCGACTGGATGAGGTACAGAATGAAGAAGAAAATTCTACATTTGGTGGGTAGGGAGGTGAGGGTAGGGGTGAACGTGGTCAAATACCTTGTATGAAAGTCTTGAAGAATTAATAAAATATTATATAAATAAAGTTGAGATAAGAAATGGCCAGGAAAGGTGGTTTCCCTGTCCCCCCCCCCCTTTT
>JADRCD010234485.1:9005-56797 GCA_019843815.1 Montemys delectorum
GGAAGGTCGTTGTTACAAATCCAGCGCACAACCGGGTGCGGAGACCACTCGGTCCCGTGGGCTGGAGGTGGCACCTCCTTCTCCCTCGCAGCCCCTCCGGTATGCCCCCCCCCAACTCCAATTTCGTGCGGGTTACGGCTTGAAGCCCACAGGCGGCGCTTTCCCTAGGCCGGGCTGGGACTCCCAGGTGGGTCCCCCGCCCCGCGTGCGCCGGGCTGGGCCCGGCCCCTGGGCGGCGTCACGGCAGCCAGGGAGGAGCGCGGGCGGGGAGCGCGCGGAGGCGGGCGCTGCGCGGGAGGGTCGCCGCCGCGGATCGCAGGCCGGTGCGCGCGGCCGAGCGGGCGGCGGCGGCGGCGAAGAGGACGGTGGTGGTGAGGAGGGCTCGGCGGCTGGCAGGCTCGGGGATCCCGGGCCGGCGGGGTCCGCCGGGTCCAATTGCGTCCGCTTGGTGGCGGGAGGAGGGAGCGGTGCAGACAAAGAGCGGCATCTGGGCGGGCGCAGCGCGGCCGCCGCCCCGGGACTCGGCGCTGCTGCCCTCCGGCCTCCGCTTGCACTGGGCAGCGAGGTAAGGCGATGGCGGGGGCTGCAAACTTGGGCCGGTCCGTAGAGTTGGAAGAGAGGGGCGGGCGGGCGGGCGGGCGGGCGGGCCGCGGCCACCCAGGGAGGGCCAGGGAGCGCGGACCCCTGGCCACCCGGCCGGTGTCCTCAGCCCCGCCGCGGCCTGGCGTCTCCGGGCACCCGCACCTCGGATACACACCTTCCTGCGAGCCCTCGCCTCCCTCAGCCTCCGGCTGCTGTGGGGGTGGGGCGCCCTCCGCGGGCGGACTCCGGGGACCAAGGACCGAAAGCCCTCGGGAACACAAGCAGCCCTGGCCTGCGGGCGGGCGTGGGACCGAACCGTGGCCAGGTCGCCGGGCGCGCGTGCCTAGGAAGAATAGCCTGGGATCTGAGGGCCACAGCGCTAGGAAGCGGGAGGCTGGGAGGACCGGGGAGAACCGGGGAGAACTTCCAGTATTTAGAACTATTCGTGATCCGGCACAAAGCTGCTGTCACGTTCCATAAAGGAGGTCTTTGCCTCGGCGCAGGGCGCTTTTGTGCCTGGTTCCAATCCCTGCGCCCGGTCCCGCATTTCCAAGACTTAAACCTCCACAGCCAAAGTTTTTTTCCCAGCTGCTCTGCCCCCTCAGTTTATTCAGGGCGATTTAAGCAAGTGGTTCTGCAAGAATTTGATGTGTGACTTTTTAATGCCCCGATGGCACCTCCCTTTTGAGCACTGTTAGCATGGCATTGTGTGGAGAGGTTTGATTTGCAAAACGCTGTTATTTATAC
The DNA here is from genome assembly GCA_019843815.1 of Montemys delectorum. Classification (NCBI taxonomy): domain Eukaryota; kingdom Metazoa; phylum Chordata; class Mammalia; order Rodentia; family Muridae; genus Montemys; species Montemys delectorum. The sequence goes on from JADRCD010234485.1 coordinate 10,335, forward strand.
ACAACAACGATTCTCCCGGAAGGTGTGCGCGGGTGGTGGTTAATGGATAGCAGACTTGACTTACAGTAGTATTGTGAACAGCTTGGGGGACACAGCTGGGCGCCAAGTGGAGCGGGCCCTGCCACCCTAACCCATTCAGGTCGGCAGCTTTCTCCTTATTTGGCTTTCCTTATTTTGCTAACAGGTTTAAGGCCAGTCTTGCCAAGTTTGCGTCTGTGTGTGGGATGAACAGGTCCGAGTTTGGGCTGGAGGTGCACAGGCCTGCTCCTTGGTTGACCCAAAAAGAAACAGCCCTTTGGGCAGTGGGCGTGGCTTGCTGGTACCCTTCCCTGGAGACTTCTCTGCTCCTCACCCAGTACAGGCTTTTCTGCAGAGATTTTTGAGGAGGAATGAGAATAATTTTGGGTGTGTTTCAAGCCTGGGTTTTTTTGGTATGGTTAGGAACAGTAGTTTTACAGTCTAAAGGTCACTACTTTATCAGAACATCTGAACTGTGCTGTGGCACTCCCTCCATTCACTTTCCAAGTGTTTATAGATACCGACTTAGAAACCGGGCTTTCGTTTCGGGCAAGTGCCTGGTTTATGTAGTGAAGGCAGCCAGTGGACACATGGAGAAGGTGCACTTTGGACAGTTAAGGTTTTACACCTTCAGGTCTTTCCAAAGTGACCATAAGAGACAATCCTCCCTTAAACTTTCTCACCTCCTGGTAGGTTAGCGTAGTTTTGATTGAAGAAAGTAAAGGTCCCAGCGATTTGAAGCTGAAACGAGAACTTTGTGCGGCTGTAAAGCCTCGAGTTACAGCTGACTGCCTGTCTTGCTCTCAGTTTCTCAGATGTGCTTGAACAGAGCCCCAGTTTCAGGGCTGGAAGTTGCTCTGTGAGCTCTGGACGCTTGATAGGTGATTTGCCCACCGGTGGGGAGACTGACCCTGTTTAGAACGGGTAGAGCTTATAAAAGGTGGTTTCCAGCTCCTGTAGTCTTGTTTTCAGTCCATTTCCAGGGTTTCAGCTTTGCTCTCCCGGTTGATCCTTGCTTCAGTCTTCTTCCCCCCTTTCTCTTTCTCTTTGACCCAGTCCTATCCCTGACCTCTGTCATGTACATTGGGGTTCTGAGCATTTCTAACAAACCGCAGCACTCAGGTGTTTGAGAAATGTGCTTTCATCCTTGTTAAATCTCCCCACATCTTTCCTTGTTGGAGCAGACTGGATGACCCCTCGAAAACAACCAGAGATTCACTGATTGCATAGCGACGGACCTGGAGTTCTTTATTTGATCACTTGCATTAGCTTAATTTGCCCTGGCAAGACCAGGCTTGGTTGCTCTGTAGGGCACACATGCTTCTAACTGACTGGCTCGCAGTGTGCATTGGGGCTGACAGGGCTTGTGGAAATGATTTTCTGATGTTCACAATGAGCCTTAATGACTGAAGAATTCAAGACTGCTCGTTGCAAGTGCAGAGCAAGTGCAGTGAGCAGTGTTGGGGAAAACTCATAAGCTAACTTTTCTTCCAGAAGAACTGGGAAGCTTCCACTAGAGACTTAGGAAATTAGTTTTCCCATCCAGAGGGACTTCAAATGTTGCTTCGGAATTGTTTCTCTTTCCTCAAAATGAGTGATAGGAACATTTCTCAGGGTGTTTTCAAAGGACATAAGTGAAAAAAAAAAAAAAGATGGCATTTGTGCTGTTATGTGTAAGTTAGGCAGCCTTTTAAAACAAGCTAGCAGAGGTATGCAGCTCTGGTGAAAATAATGCATTTCTTTAGGCCATCAGAATAGTGCAATTTTTAAGAAAGACTTTTTTTTTTTTTTATTTTTCAGCAGTTCACTTTGGACAAATCGCAGAGAACATGATGGTAAAGCCTTTTTAGGGAATCAGATCCTCTGCACCCCAGTTCCCACCCTACCTCCTGACCTTTCCCCTGGAGTACACTTCCACCTGGAATTCTCAGTCCTCCGGGCCATGACAGTACCACATTAGGGTCACAGTGGTATTCCCATCTCTGACTAGTACCTGTGTGAGTAGCCCAAGAGGGATCTAGTCCCTTTCCCAGATTTTATGGCTGTCTCAAATTTCATTCTTTTGAAGGGTCATTTCTCTGCTGTATTTCACCATCTTCCATATCAACTAAGAGGCAATGACCGTGTTCTGGGACCTCCAACAGATCTTTCTTGGTGGTTTCCTTTGAACATTTGTGACCTTCTTCCCAGTTGTCTTTACTATTTCTTACCCTGATATAGGCTGGAAGATGTTGATCATAGTATTTGATCCATAGTTGATGTGTGACAACACATTTCTTAACATATTGTTGATTTCTGGCCTGCGTTATGCGGTTGGTGATGAAATCAGAATCTTAGCCTCTGCTCAGAGTCACAACCAGCACACCACAATGTACATGTCTCTAGGACTTTCGAGACAGTGAGGGAATGTGATCTTGGTGGCCTTTACTTAGTAAATTCTGCAGTGAAACCTAAAAACAAAAGCCACGAAATTCCTTTTTATCCCCCTTCACACATCCTGAAGGTAATCTTACATAATCCTTTTTGTGCACCTGCTTTGTGACTACCCTTTGTGGAGCTAAACAAACCCCCCACCCCAGAGATCTGTCTCGGACTGAATGGTTTTGTTATTGTGAGACATGGTCTCACTGTCCTCAGACTTAATCCTTCTGCTGAAGCTTCTGGAATGCTGGGATTACAGGTGTGTGCCTAGCTTGAGTGTTGGAGTTTTTCCATAGATGAGGCTACCCATGTCAGCCTGATGTGATAGCTCTGGCCAAAGCCTTGGTTGTGTTGCTAGGAAGTAGTTATTGACTGGTACTCCCCTTTCTACTGTCTATATTTGGTAAATTTTTTTTTTTTTTTTAAACTCGAACCTCAGAGTTTACTCAGAGTTTAATTGTAGGTTGAAGATCTGTAACCTGAAGATCTGGTCTGCAAATTTCGTGACGTCATTTTTCTTTACAGCTGAATAGCATCCTACAGTATCTGTGCCACATTTCTATTGTCTGTTCATCTGTCGAAGGACATTTAGGTTGTTTCCATGTTGTGAATAGGGTGGCAATAAACACGACTGAGCAGGTATCCGAGGACTAGGGTGTCTGAGTCTTTTGGGCATGTGTCAAGGCGTGGGTCATATGTTAGATTTATTTTAGTGGGTGTGCTTTTTGAGTATTCTCCATAGTGATAGTTTGTGTTTACGCCAGTAGTGAATGAGGATTCCTCTTTCTACAACCTCACCAGCATTTGCTTTGTTGATCTAGGCCATTCTGACCATGTTGAGATGAAGTCTCATCTCATTGTGTACATTGAAATCTCATCATTGTGTACATTTAAATTTCCCCAATAACTAAGGATGATTAACACTTTTGGAGAAAGCATTCCCAAAATGAAGGCTTTCTGAGCACCAACACAATATGATGCCTTCAATGGAATATTCCACCCCTGACCTTGTGACAAATTGTCCAAATTCAAGCGGACTAGAAATACTGAGATTAAACTTAGGTGCACATATCAACTATATATGGAACACGTGAGTTTTTTTGTTTTGACTTGGGTGTTCTTTCCTTTAAGTGTGAGAAATGCAGGGTAGATCTGGGTGGTAGTAAATAACAAATATATCAGCAGGATAAGCAAATAATTTGCCCAGGAGTTCCAGGTGAGGGTGACACATATGTGCTGCACATATCTCAAAGGCTGAGACACTTCCAGCCCCACACCTGTTGGATGAGGAACCTGCAACCTCTATTGCAGTTTCTTTGGTTAAGACAGTTTTGGGAAATAGATACCTTGGCTAGCCAGTTGTTAAAGGAAGACCCAAACTGCCAGATGACAAAATAAGAATAAGATGTCAAAGGAATTTTGTTACAAAGTACATTTTGCTTGCTCATGTTTAGTGTTCTGCATAGAATGACATCTGTGTGAGAAAAATGCCAGGGGTTGTAGATCGTGGGCTTAGGTTGAAGGCTTGTTACTCGGTGCCCTGCCACCTCTCAGAAGGCAGCAGGTGAGGGTTACTGAGTCCCATAGCATTGTCATAGCCCTTGGGTGTTGTCTTAGTTGTAGTTTCTGTTGCTGTGACGAAACACTATGACCAAAAGCAACTGGGGAGGGAGGAGCTTATTTATTTATTTACTTACTTATTTCTGGAGGCAGGAGCTGAGTCAGAGAGCACGGAGGCTTGCTTCCGCTGGCTTGCTCAGCCTGCTTTCTTCTAGAACCCAGGGTCACCGTCCCAGGGTGGCCCCACCCACAATGGACTGAGCTCTCCCACAGATGTGTACTGTGCTGTGTTTCAGGTATGTGCAGATGTGGTTGGGGCAGTTTATGTGTGGAGCCCTTGGGAGGAGAACCATTTGTGTGGAGGCAGGCACGAGATACGGCAGTGACTTTTGAGTCCTTGCTTCACTTTTAGGAGCCAGAGTTGCTTGGAAGGTCTCCTTGTGACCAGGGTATTCACTCCTGCTTAGCGTGTGTTGGTCTGCTTGGTCTTCAGTAGTGGAAATGCTGCCCTAGGTGGCTAAAACAGCAGCATTCTGGAAGCAGGAAGACCAAGGTTATGTTGTCTGATGAGGAGGGTTCTTCCTCTTGGCCCTCTTGTCTTTAATTGGCAGCTTTGTTTTGTTTGTTTTTGTTTATTTACTGTAGGTGTATAGAGTAAGGGGTCTCTGCTGGGCCCTTGTCTTCTAAGGAAGGAAGCAGCTCTATTAGATGAGGTTCCCGTTCTTATTATCACCTTTGACCGTCACCTTCCCCCACTTACAATTTCTTTTAAAAGAAGTTCCATGTTTGTGAACGTGTGTGTGTCTGTGTGTAGCTGTATGCATGTGAGTGCTGGTGCCTGCAGGGGCCAGAGAGTGTATTAGATGGCCTGAAGCTGCAGTTAGTCAGTTTTGAGCTGCCTGCTTATTTTGGAGATGGAGGATTCACTGTGAATCTCCGGCTGGCCTGAAGCTCACTGTGTAGACCATATGGCCTCAAACTCACAAGATACCCACTTGCCTCTGCCTTCCAAGTGCTGGGATTAAAGGCGTGCACCATGATGCCCAGCTTCAATTATCTTCTTTTTTTTTAATTAGATATTTTCTTTATTTATATGTCATATGATTTCCCCTTTCCCAGTTTCCCCTCCAAAAACAAAAACCAAAAAACAACAAGAACAAACCCCTGCTCCCTTCCCCCTCCCCCTGCTCACCACCCCACCCTCTCCCGCTTACTGGCCCTGGCATTCCTCAACACTGGGGCATAGAACCTTCACAGGGCCAAGAGCCTCTACTCCCATTGATGCCCAACTTGGCCATCCTCTACTATACACATGCTGCTGGAGCAATCAGTCCCACCATGTGTAGTTGGTTGGTGGTTTAGTCCCTGGGAGCTCTGAGGGTACTAGTTAGTTCATATTGTTGATCGTCCTAAGGGGCTGCAAACCCTTCAGCTCCTTCGATCCTTTCTCTAGCTCCTTCATTGGGGGACCCTGTACTCAGTTCAGTGGATGGCTGTGAGCCTTTTGGCTAAGATCAAGTGTAGTATCTGTTCAGTTATCTTCTTTAATGTGGGGTCCGGATACATTTAGTCTTCAACATCTGGTTTTCACCAATTGCAAAACTTTTATCTTTACTAAATATATACAGTTTTTTAAAAATGTATTTCTTAGTATGGTTTCCATACCATTGTTATTGGATGTATACATAATCTAGAATGTATGGGATGAAGATCATAGATGATACAAAAAAGGTTGTGTAAGGTTACAGAAGTGATGTGAACATCTGAGGATTTGGGAAAGTCAGTGGTTCTGGAACCAGCCTTCCATGATACTGATGGGGGATGGTATCATTGTATCATTATTTGGGGGTTGGAGCTTCAGTGTGTGAGTCTGGGGCTACAATTCCATCTAAGACAGTGTAACTGTCTTGTCTAATGGCTCGTCTTAGGACATACAGTTGCTTTCACCACCCAAGTCTGGAATTTGTTTTATTTTTTTTCTCTGAGAACAACTGCCAGGGATGGTTTCAGAATAGCTAGAAGTAAAAAGAGACTGTCAACTCGTGGGGTTTGAGTCTAGCCCCCAAACCCCACAGCCGGTAAGAAGCCTTGGCACTTTGCTTTGAGGTTTGAAGCAGAGTGATTAGGGACAAAAAGCCTTGACTCAGTTCACTGTGGACACTTGCCTTCACCATGTGGTTTGGCTGTGGGCACTCACTATGGTTTGTTTGTGTCGTTTGCTCTATGAGGACTCTCATAAATACAGCGGAGAACATGGTGGGTGTTGCATGAGAAGGAACACATTTGCCGATTCCTCATGAGAGTAAAAGTATGGGGCAGGGTCTGCTACCTCTGTGACAGGGCAGTGGTCCTGTGAGCCAGTGAGTGCCCTTCCTGGGCTGTGCATGGTGTTATTTGGTGAGACACATCTTGTGCTGTGTGTGTGTGTGATTATGGCCAAGGCTAGTATTGTTACAGGTGACCACATTGGAGAGTGGGACTAACCTGTCACCGTTCTCCATCCATATAGGTTTGTTTGTTCATGGTTCCCTTGTTGCTTCACTTTTTTGGTGGTGTTCATTTTTGTTTATCCTTTCATTCATTCATTGGCATGAACCAGTCATTTTTCCTAATTATTTCTAAAATCTCCAGTGTCTCAAACTACTGTCTTCTGGCTGCTGTCCTCTTCATCCATCCGCCAATCCATCCTTGAATTCCCTCTTGTGTCCCCAATCTGGTTATCAGCCCTATTGAGTCCTCCTCCAAAGCTTGCTTTCACTGACTGCTCTATTCTTTTTTTCCTTTGACTTTGACATCAAAACAGCTTCCGACGACTCCTGCCATCTGTTTTCTCATTCTTTGTGCCCTAACCCTCAGTTGAGTCTACCTTCTTGCACTTGATGAGTCTCACTGCCCCAGAATCCATCTCCCAAGATGTCCCAAGTCCCTGGTATTACAGATATGGACGCACACTCACTGTTTTCTTTGTTCTCCCAAACCCACTGTCCCCTAAGCTACTGCCATCTGTAACCACATACCCACAGTGGTTTGCTAACTCTGGTCAGGAACTTCTTTCTCTTAGACGCTGCTGCCCATTGGAGCTGTTCAGGGCTAGCCCTAGACTGCTGGGCTGCTGTGTAGCTGTGGTTTTGCATAGAATGCAGCAGGAGCTCGCCTCTACTTTATGGGAAGAGAGATTGTCTGCAGAAAGCAGGGTGGGTGTGTGCCTTTTAACGTAGTGTCTCCCTATAAATTCCACTTGAAGCCATCGTTGGTTGGGGCAGTGCTGTCCCATTGAAATGCCATGTGAGTCACTCACCCATGTGAATGCCAGCCCCAGGTGTAACTTTAAATATTCTCAGGGCCACATTAAAAGTATAAAAAGAAACACATGCTACTGTGATGTTTTTCTTTACTCAGTATAGCAAGTTTGATTTATGTATATAGTCATTACAAACGTAATTAATGTGTGATTAGACTTTTATTTTTATTCGATGACGTCCTCAGAATCCATCATACAAGGTGTATTTAACAACATATACCCTTCTTGGTGCATTACAAACCTTTTAGAAATGTTTTTTTTTTTTTTGTAGAGATTTAAATTGTCAACACAAATAAGTTTTTATATATTTTTGATCAGTGCTAAGTACTTAATCTATATGTAGGTATAGAGGCTAAAGTCATGTTTTTGAGTGGTCTCTCATGCTTATACACGCACGCGTGCACACACAACACACACACACACAAGACCGGACATTGTAATTGTTGTTCTAAGCACATTACACATAATAACTCATTGAATTCTCACGAGACACAAACACGGCACTTTCTGCCTTTATTCTGGAAAGAAAGAAAAGGGGACTGGATTGGCTGGCTGAGATCACAGCTACCCAGTGGCTGGTCACCTCACCCTCTAAGCCAGGCCACCATACCTTTGTTAAGATATGTCCAAAATGCATAAAATGGAACATAAACTTTCATGGTCGTTAAGATTTGAGAAATGTTGGGAAGCAAAAATAAATAAATAAAAATCATTGGTGGGGCGTGGCTCTTGGCTGTAGATTCATTCTGGAGACTACTTATCAGCTCCATTGTGAAGGAGGCTCTGGACTTTGGAAGCACTTAGTGAATAAGACTGCTTCAGTGGCCTTGGAGAGGCAGCTCCTTCGGAGGCTTACACTGTTCCTCTGACTACTCCCCAGTGCCCATCTGATGTGTGGGAAGGTCTTGAGGATTTCCAAGTTGGCTTCGGCCTCTTTTCTTGTCGTAGAAGGCAGGCTTGCCTCTTAGTCTGCGTTCTTGGAAGCAGCTGCTCAGAGTCCCTTTGGGAACTGTGGCCTGGGCTGCCACTTCAGGAGAGTGTGTACTCCAGACCTTTCCAGACTTGGCCTTTGGTGTTTGGAGGTTGCCAGAGCCTTGGGAAGCCTTTTTCATGAGCAGATGAAAGTGCCCTGAGATGATACAGTCTGCCCATGTCTGATCGATTTTCCTTCAGGGATGTTCCTCGGCTTCATAATGTATGAATTTTGGCTGAGGGTTTAAGGATGTCAGTAAGTCAACAAATATTTTAATTATATCACTTAGGAGCCTGGCTGCAGAAGCAGGCTTGCTGTCTTTCCTTCCTTCCTCTGTCCGCTGTGTCCATTTTATGGCTAATCACTTTACAAGCTTGTATCAAGCTTGTGTGTGTGTGAGGAGGGCCAGTCAGAACTGATAATAAATTGTTCGTATTATTGTTTGTGATGGAAGCTAGCTTGATGTTGACATAAAAGCCACAAGCTACTGTAGTATTTTTTTTAAATTAAAACAAACAACTTTTTTTTTTTTAAAGCAAGAAATAAAAGGATTCAGAGAGTTATGATGGGAAGTTTGCAGAATCTTGGTAGGTTGATCAGTGAATTTAAAGAAACAAACTTAGCAGAATCTAGCAAGATAGATAATAAATTGGGTCTTTTCTGTCTGTTCTTTTCTCCTTTCTGTGCTTTTGGGATTTCCCTTCATTTCTTCACTCTTGTGTGGTCCTCTGTTCAACCACTGGGCTTTTCACCTGGCACACACACTACCCTTTATGTCCTTGTTCACAGTCTCCCTGGGATCTGCCTTGCTGGGCTTTATAGATCGACTCTTATCCCTTCTGATCAGTCCTCTGCTTTGCCTGGGCAGAACTGAAGCGTGTTTGATGAACTGCCTGTGGGTCAAGAGTCTTGGTGTTCTTTTCAGACTTGATTGTGCCTTGTACCGGATATACTCAGTCATCCAAAGAAAAACTGACTCTGTCTTCAGTAGAACTGGATTCTCTTTTCACGGCTGTGTCTAATGGGTCAGGGTTCCATGCCTGAGGGAGAAAATATGTTTTAACACCCCTTGTGTTGGTACCTGCATGGCTTCCTCTTCATTTTGGGATCTGATTTGTTACTGGATTTGAATTGGGAAATAGAGTCAGTTCACTTTTGCAAATCCGAAACACTTTTTTCAAGGTTAGTATCCTGAAAAACTTGATGGAGGCTTGAAGAGCCTTTACCCATGTCTATAAAACTTATTGATTCTCAACTGAGCAACTTTTCCTGTGCTGACTTTTGGTAATATCTAGAGACACTCGCAGGTGGATAGTGGATACAGGCTGGCTTTTGTAATCCTGTAATACATAAGCCTGTCCCCACAGCCAAGACGTAACTAGCTCAGAATACTCCTAGTTAATCAGCCCTGGGGTGAGTGAGTGCAGTTTTCTCCACATAAGTGTTTAAGTTAAGTTGCATTTAGGAGACGAATTTCATTCCTCCATTTTGATCAACATAGTGAAAATAATACATGTCTAGAGCTACTGAACAGCAATTGTACATCTATACCCTTAAATCCGTAAAGGAGACGCTTCTATGTAATTCACTTTTTTGTGTGTGTATGGAATAATGCCAGAGTTTGTCAGTTTGCTCATCTGTGTCCAGTCAGCATATTTGTACCACATACCTAGGAAGGGCCGATTGTTGCAGTGTGACACCTAGCTGAGATGTGAATAAAGTCTGTTGCTCTCAGAAGGCCTACTGATGTGGGAGTGATAGGGGACCCTTTATCAGTTGCTTAAGCAGTGGCTGATCAAAAGGCATCTGTTTTCTTAGAAACTTTACACTGATGATTATCCAGAGAGGTGTATTTTGTTATTACCAAAGTTCATGGGCTTGAGGGCTCAACCTGGTTTGTTTTGAGCTGGGCACATGCGTTAGTGTTTGAATGTTTGATGTCTGCTTTGTATGGCCCTTACCCTCTTCAAAGAGAGAACCCAAATACCACAAATTAGACCTTAGGAAGGAGAAGGAAAGGGAAAATTCTAATTTGGCTGTTAGTTGCTGACTCCCAGCGTCTACACAACTACTGATTAGCCAGCCTAGGATATGATGACTGTCTGAAATTTTTTTCCTTTGTAAATAGCCTCTTTCTTGATCAAGCAGGGGAAAAAGAACCCTAGAAATGTGGAGGAGGCTTGCCAGTTGTAGTTCCTTGTCTTGTAGCTGTCTGTGTTGTGTTGATTCTTTCCTGTCCTGTCTTCTTCCTCTTTTGACCGAATTTCTTATCACCGTTCTCCCTGTTCTGTTGCCAGGATGAGTACCATAGCAACACAGTGAAATTTCAGTGTTCTGAGATCTTAAATGAATAGCCTATCTTTTCCCTAGTCCTATCTCAGATGGCTGAGGATCCTCTGGAAAGTTAATGGTAACTCTTGGGGAACACTGGGAACTTTGGAAGTTAGGTGGGGCTGAGCAATGAATATATCTTTTTGTTGCCTATAGGTTATTCAGTGCTGTTTCTTCTAGGAGGGTGGGTAGAAGGAATCTTCTGTTGTGAATTAGATGTTTTACAGATGAAGACAGTATCCAAACTGGTCAGTGGGTTCCCAACTGTGACTGGCTTTCTGGAGAGAGATCTGCAGTACGGGGATGCTTCTTGAAAGCTGCTGGCCCTGTACTCCACTGTGGCTTGTCTCCTTCTGTCTGTAAGCATTTGCCTTAGGTGGGGGATACTTTGGCTTTTCATTATAATTTGAACTGTATTAAATTATATCATTCTGAACTTGATTAATAGGCTTCTCTCACTTTGAATGTCTAAAGTCTTGATTCCTCTGTGAAGAAGAGATTCCTTGCTACTGATCCTTTGCTACTGAAATCAGACTAGTTACAGAATTGCGTTTTATCTTCTCCTAATATTGTTTTGAGTTTTGTGAAAGAGGTTGCCACAGTGTTTCTTACAGGACTGCCTTTGGGGATTTTATAGTTAGTGTGATGTAGTCCTTGGTTGGTAGAATGTTTCCTTCAAGAAGCATGAGTAAATGATTTAAGTGGCAGATGCAGGGCCCTGCTACTTGTATCAGATCCTCCACAGTGGTTAAGGCTGGAAGTGGGTGGGTGTAGAGGTGACAAATCCTGTTGTTCTTCAGATCTCTCCTGTGTGGTGGACTACTGTTGGGATTGTATTTTGAATAAGCAATGTTCACTTAGTGAATATTTATTGATACCGCCTGTGTGCCAGGGCTGTGAGAGCCAGAGACCTACCCTCAGGGAACCTGTAAACTACCCTAGAGATTTCTTTTTTTTAGTCCACACTCATTTCTGACCGTTAATCACCATCTCCACATTTGAGTAAGAGGTGACACTACAGAAAGTCTCCCACCCTCCCTAACACCAACAGAAATGTAGTTCCAGTATTTTGGAGAAGGCTAAGTCTTTCCCAAGTTCCTTGGAGATGGAGGCTAGAATGGTCACTTGAGTGGAGTTGTTCCCTGGTGTGTAGCTGTGTTCGTTGGTGGCTGCCTCAGCACACTCATTCGCTCATGTTGCTATTTCAAGGACTCAGATGAAAATCAGACCATTTGTTTGCACACAGTAGACTCTTGTTTTGGGGTTAGCTAAACCTATTCTGTTCTTATAATGTAAACCCTGCTTGTCTGTTGCTTATTTACTTTAAAAAAAAATCAGTAAGACTAGTTATTGAAGGTTTTAGCTGGATATTGATTGCATTTAGGTAGCACACAGATAATTTATTCTTGTTTTGGTTGTTAATGGTATAAGTGCATTAGCTCACATTTTATTTTTATGTATGGTTTTTGAGACAGGGTCTCACTATGTAGCCCTTACTGACCTGCAACTCCATATGCAGAGAGGCTGGCCTGGAACTCAAAGAGATCCACCTGCTTTTGCTTCCTGAGTGCTGCAATTAAAGGCATGGGCCATCACAGGTGGCTCATGCATACCCTTACCTTTTAATTTAGAGGAGGTTTATTTAGTCAGATTTTTGTTTCTGTGGAACAATGAATGTTGCAGATCAGCCTTGCCCAGCTATGGCAAGGACTTGCTTTGTTTTCTCCCAGGTACCTCCTTTGAAACTTAAAACTGTTTCTTGCTCTAGTTTGGATGTTTCTTTTTGTATCAGGGCCCTGAACTTTTGTAAGTGTAGTCTCTCAGACTGCCAATTTCTCAGCCCAGTGCCCAGATCACACAGGTGGTCTGTGAGGCATTATAGAACTTTTCCAGAGGTGGGTAGATGTCAGCCTTTATTTTTAAGTTCTGTTTAGCATAGGAAAACAAACCAGCGTTGCTTTTCAGTGTAAATCGTGTCTTGGATATTCATGCAAAAGCAGTTGGCTTCGGATGACATGGATTCATGCAAAAGGGTTTTTGTGAAATAATAGAATTAATTAATGATAGACTATAGTTAAGGCTTCTTGTTTCTCTTGAAGTTAATTTGAGAGTAAACCAAGTTTAATTTGGAGATAGGAGGTTTGTGATGGATTAAAGGTAGGACAATGTTGGATTCTTGGTTTTGGGCCTTGAGAAAGACAGAGTTTGTATTAAGTCCTTGTTTAGTTTTATTGAAAGTTGCAAGTTTGCTTATACAGTCTATTTATCATTTAATGTATTCAAGCGTGCACTGTATGTTCTTTCAGATTTCAGTAATGTAAAAACCTCATTCTATTTTATTACACTGAGCTGTGATATCCTCCCTCCGTCCCTCCCTCCCTCCTCCTCTCCTTCCCTTCCTCCCTCCCTTCCTTCCTTCCTTCCTTCCTTCCTTCCTTCCTTCCTTCCTCCCTTCCTCCCTTCCTCCCTTCCTCCCTTCCTCCTCTTTCTTTTCATTTGAAAAGTTAGTTTTAAACTCAGGACCTAGAAGCCCAGGGCCTTGGGCTTACTGGGCAAAGGCCCTTGCACTGAGCAGTATCCTCAGCCCCCTCCCCTTTTTTTTTTCTTGAGTATTGTGATTTACTAGCTTTATCAAAGTACAGTTTGTTGCTGTTCAGAGGCCACCATGATGTATTTTGTACATATGTTTTTATTTTATATTTACATTAGCATGCCCCTCACCCACCAATGATCTCCTGATATAGCACAAGCTAGCTGTGACTTTGCTATGTAGCCCAGTTCTTGATCTTCATGCCAGCTAGCCCTGTGGACTTGAATTATAGGTATGTACCACCGTACCCATGTGTGCGTTTTAAAATACTTTCAGGTAACTGAGACATAACCAGCACCATCTTTCCTCACTTTGTTGTCTGACATTAGTATAGGGCCCTAGTCATATTTAACAGTCAGTGTTGATACACGATGTTAACAAAGGCCTGTGCTATGTTTAGATGTATATAATTAGTTCCTAACATCTGTTTTTCTGTCCCAGGACCCCAGATTGCTTTTAATCCTGTCATTTTAGTTTCAACTGTCAGACGTAGCTTCCGAGGCTTGGTTCTCGTAGTTGCAAACACTTTGGGCAGCTTTTGAGGGTTATTTAATTTCCTCATGATAAGATTGGGGTTTCGAGCAGAGAGGTGAAAACTCCATTCTCTTCACTTCACAGGTGTTGCCCAATTTCATTTTTGCTACTGTGCTAAAATAAAATACCCTGGCAGAAAGCAACTTCGGGGGGTGGTGGGAGAATAATTTTAGTTCACAGTTCTAAGTCATAATTCTTCATTTTGGGAGAGTCAAGGCAGGAACTTGAAGCGGCAAGTCATATCCCCAGGAGAGCAGAGAATCAGTTCCTGAGTGCTTACTGCACAGCACATTGATTTTCAGTGCAGTTCAGGGCCCAGTCATGAAATGGTGCTGCACTCATTCAGGATGGGAATCTCAACCCAACTAAAGAAAATCTTCCACAGGTTTGCTTACAGACCAAACTGTCTGGGCAGTTCCTCCCTGAGACGTTCTACCCAGGTGGTTTTTAGATTGTATCAAGTTAACAGTTACATACTGTCAAAATAGTTTGCAACTGTATGCTGACCTCCACCACCATTGGAGGTACAGTTTTCTCCAATGTTGATTTTTTTTTTTTTTCCCTTCTTTCCGTCTCTGGTCTTTGGGAATGGTCAGCTTTTCTACCTGGAATGGTTGTTTTTTCTTTTTTTAAAGATTTACTTATTTTATATATCATCATTACTCTCTTCAGACACACCAGAAGAGGGCATCAGACCCCATTACAGATGGTTGTGAGCCACCATGTGGTTGTTGGGAATTGAACTCGACCTCTGGAAGAGCTGTTAACCACTGAGCCATCTCTTCAGCCTGGAGTGGTTGTTTCTACAGTAGCTACTTGGAACTCTTCATGGGAGATAATGTTCAGTTTGCAGGAGACAATTTCAGTGGCCCTAGAAGGCATGACAACATGGCTCGATGGCACTGTGGTAGAGGAGGTGATAGGGTTGTTTTTTAGCATATTTCTAGAATGTGGTTTCCTGATATGGAGAAAAATAAATTCTCAGGGCCTGCTTTGGACTTAATGACTCATTCTCCTGAGACAAATTGGTCAGAAATCTGTTGAGATGAGTTTCCTAGGTGATTCTGTTCTGTATGGGAAATTGAGGGCCTCTGCTATGGATTAGAATCTGAACCCTTCTCATAACTTGGCTTGTGTGGAGGCCCTGTGCTGCTGTATGCTCTGAGTCCTAAAGCTCCATGCAGGGATTTTTATTCTCATGGCTTGTGCTGGCTAGTCTTAGGTCAATTTGACAAACAAATTGGAGGAGGGGATCTCAACTGAGACAAAGCTTTCATAAGATCCAGCTGCATTTTATTAATTAGTGATTGATGGGGAGGGCTGAGCCTATTGTGGGGGATGCTATCCCTGGGCTGGTGGTCTTGTGTCCTATAACAACACACGGTGAGCAGGCCAATTAGCAGCACCCTTCCATGGCCTTTGCATAAATTCCTGCTTCCAGGTTCCTGTTTGAGTTCTTGCCCTGACTTTCTTCAGTGATGAACAGTGATACAGAAGTGTAGTCCAAATAAACCCTTTCCTCCCAACTTGCTCTTTAGTCATGGTGTTTCATTGCAGCAATAGAAACCTTGAGTAAGTGCACATCCTGCCCCCCAGTTTCTACCACCTTGGTCTGGCTCCCTTTATATGAGCCTGTGCCCCTTCTTTCTAGATAGCTTCACTTCTCAGTTTCATGGTTTCAGGTTTGCAGTAGAGGAGGGAGTGAAGGACAGTTCTGAGACCTACTGTGGAAAGGTCTGGGCCAAGGAAGGGAGACTTAGCTAAGACTATCAGAAAGTTTTGTTTTAAGGGAGGGAGGGAACCTAGACCCCATGTAGACTGTGTTCAAATAAGTCAGACCCCTAACAGATCTTTAGTTTGCAAGCTTATCCAGTAGCTATACTTGAGATAGCTTTACAGCTCTCAGGCATATCCCCTGGTTGAAGTAGACTGACAGTGACCAAAAATGGTTCTGCAACCTTGGGGTCTAAGAGGTCCTTGTGTTGGGTATTACTGTGGAGGCTCTGGGTAGGAATAGGGTGGGCAGAGTGGTCCAAATCCAGTGTGGACTCCAGGTACCTCCAGATATAGAGCTAGCTGGCTATAAAATGTGTTAGTCTGCCCTGAGCCTGCTCTGGCTTCCTTTTTCTATCCAGCCTGCTGAGCCAGGGTAGTCTCCTGTCCCAGTGCTGTGGGAGGCTTTAAGTGTGCTTTGGGCAGTAACAGGCTTAGAAGCTGTCTCAGGAAACATCTTGAAGACAATCTTTTTCTCTATTGGCTTTCTGATATGAAGTTCTAGAGCAGCCTTTGTTGTTGTTGTTGTTTTTGTTTTTTATTTGATTGTTTTGTTTTTGAGGGAGAAGAGTGCTTGGCCATTCATTCTCTTGAGGAGTATGTACAAGGTCATAGCTAGGGCCTGTAAGTTCTGTTTCCCATTGTTCTCCAGTAGTGGTATCATTTGAGTGTGAGGTCAGGAAACAACTTAGTCTTCTGCATCTCCGAAATGATATAGGTTACAGAGCCTCATCACATCTGTTTATGTGACTATAACTTAGAACGCTATATTTGTGTATTAAAATGACTAAATATAAATTCAATGATGTTTTTGAACTTGCTGTCTTTTCAATCTGTGTTTCTGTTGTAGCTGATGTCCATTTTGATCTGCAGACACACACACACACACACACACACACACACAGAGGGAGAGAAAGAGGGAGGGAGGGGAAGAGAGAGAGAGAGAGAGAGAGAGAGAGAGAGAGAGAGAGAGAGAGACTGAGACTGAGACTGACTTTATTTTAAACAGGATCTCACTGATTTAGTAGCACTGGATTCAAACTCCTGGTCTCAAGTGATCTTCCCTAGTACTAAAATTACAGATACGTGCCACTGTATCCAGCTACATTTCTGGTGTTATTTGTTTAGTTTTTATTTTATTTACTTATTATTTGAAATAAGGTCTTTCTAGGTAGCCCAGGCCAGGTATGTGGATAGGCTTGAACTCAGAGAAGTCTGCCCGCCTCTGCCTCTCAAGTGCTGGGATTAAAGACATGGGCTGTCACACCTCATTCTGTCTGGTGTTTTTCTTAAAGAAAGATCAGTACTAGTTAGAGATTACAGATATGAATTTCAGTGGCTTTGTGTGGATATCACTTGAGTCCATGACATTTATGGGGCTGGGGAACATTCGGGGCTGGCTCCTGGAACTGGCTGTCTTGGGGCTTTCCTGTCACAAGATTGGTAAAAGCATCAGATGCCTGTGAGAGTGGGACTGAGCTAGGGGTTTATGCTAATTCTCCTTCATTCAAACTGAGGGGGGCCTGGCCTGAGGGTATAGGCTCCAGGATGTACTGGGCAAGTGTCAGATTGCAAGCTTGGCCAAATACTCAAGAAGCATCAGAATCTGCCTTCACTCCTTATAGCCATGGCAATTCTGAAACACTCTTCTCTGAGAAGGGACTTGTCTTTGTTCTGGCCCTGAGTTTGAGATCTAAAGGTTTGTTAAATCAGCTAATGGGAGTCGGAGATCGCTGATATTGTATAGAGTTCAGAATTACTTCTTAGAGAAGACTTAGCCTGCCCACACCCCTCTGCTGACAACTTCCCAGGAGTTCCTGGGCTTGTGAGGAAAAACAAAAACAAAGCCAGGCATTTTTATTCTGACCAGCTTTTTATTTTTATTTTTACTCTGACCAGCATTTAGTTCATGTATAGTATTTCCTTTCGGTGTGACTGTAGTGACAGTCCATACCCTTTGCAATTACCAGAGAAAGAACAGGGATTTCCATGTGATCTCATGGTGGCTGGAGGCTGAAGGCATCTCTCTCTGCTTTCCTTTGATTTCCTATTAGACCTGCCACTGTATCTTGCTGTTCATTGTGCGCATAAAGAAGCGAGGTGACCTGTGACCATATCCCAAAGTTAGTTTGAATAACTTATGATATTTAAATTGCCTAAAACCAAAACCATTTAAAACCCTGGAGATTCTTGAAAAAGTCTCCAGGCCTCAGTATTGAGAAAGGGCACATGGCATAGAAGGACAGACCTGGCTGGATCAAACGTAATCCTGCCTTCTGGTGGTGTTCTTGCCCCTGGCCAGAGGCACTCTACCTAGGCCTTGCAGGAAAGTAACTCCATTTTGTTACCTTAGAGAATTCTTTCCAGCTTTGCAATGTGTTACCTACCTTCAGGTAGATAACATAAAATATGTTCTCCAAGGAGGGGGGGATCTAAAAATAATTTATTTAAGTTATAAAAAGCCCCCATTATTGTTTTTATAAATGGAGAATTAATCCCATAGTAGGAAGTTATATACTGTTTCTTGGCTAAAAACACTAATGTAAATTTGTTTTGTTTAAGTGGTTATTTTATTATGTTCTGGTAGTTGGGTTGGGGCTTTACAGCCTTGTGGTGATGTCTAGGAACAGAAAAATGTCAGTATCTTTAAAAGATCTCATGCCTTAAGGCTTTTTGGCTCTCTGGTGTTCTGTGGCAAAGCAGCCCTTGGAGCTTTGGACCTGTGTTTAAAGAAAAAGGCTGTGAAAATTCAGTGATAAGAATTGGCACACACATTGCTTGCATTGGGCTTCTGTGGGTGCAGCACTGTAAATACCAGGGGTGAGAAACTCCCTTTAGTGATGCCTCAAAGGTACGCTCTCAAAGCACCACTGCTACGGCAGTGGGAGCTGATATTTATTGAGTGCTTAACAGGGCTGAGCATTTCATACGTGTTGTCTAATTTGAATCTCTCTACAACCTTACAAGGCCGCCCTTATCCTTGTTTAACAGATGAAGTGGCCGGTTTGAAGAAGCTAAGCAATTTATCCAATTGCTAGTCTTGGCAGCTTTACTCTGGAGCATTTTCCTGTGGGTGTGTTCTATTTGCACGCCTCTGCCACAAGGCTTGGCTTGGCCACGGCCACACTCACGACTCCTAGGTGTGTTGCATGTGCATTCTCCAGATTAATGGATGGTGTGTGGTAGACATCCTTAATTATTTTAACCATGCAGTTTGCGTGGACATGCTCCCTTCTCTGTGGCTGTGAGTTCCATGTGTTTACCTGTGGCTGTCCTCCCAGGGCTGCTGCTTCAGGGTTCAAGCACAAAGCACTGTGACGCTGCCTCAGAATCTGATAGCCAATCCTGTCTGTCTGGGAAAGAAACCAGTTCTGGTTGTCTAAAGAGAAGCTGGCAGCTTTGCCAGGCAAAAAGATCTGTAGGTGCAAACAGAGCTCCAAAAATTTTTTTTAATTTATTTTTTATTAGATATTTTCTTTATTTACATTTCAGATGATATCCCCTTTCCTGGTTTCCCCTCTGGGAAAAAAAAAACCCTATTCCCTCCCCACCTCCCCCTGCTCACCAACCTATCCTCTCCTGCTTCCTGGCCCTGGCATTCCCCTGCACTAGGGCATAGAACCCTCACAGGACCAAGGGCCTCTCCTCCCATTGAAGACTGACAAGGCCATCCTCTGCTACATATGCAGCTGGAGCCATGAGTCCCACCATGTGTACTCTTTGGTTGGTGGTTTAGTCTCTGAGAGCTCTGAGGGTACTAGTTAGTTCATATTGTTCCTCCTATAGGGCTGCAAACCCTTTCAGCTCCTTGAGTCCTTTCTCTAGCTCCTTCACTGGGGACCCTATGCTCACTCCAATGGATGGCTGTGAGCCTCTACTTCTGTATTAGTCAGGTACTCTCAGGGCCTCTCAGGAGACAGCTCTATCAGGCTCCTATCAGCCAGCACTTACTTGCTGTTATCCACAATAGTGTCTGGGTTTGGTGATTGTATATAGGAAGGGTTCCCAGGTGGGGCAGTCTCCTGATTCAGTCCTTCCTTCAGTCTCTGCTCCATAGTTTGTCTCTGCAACTCCTTCCATGGGTATTTTGTTACCCCTTCTAAGAAGGATTAAAGTATCCACACACAGTTGGTCTTCCTTCTTGAGTTTCTTGTGGTTTGTGGATTATATCTTAGGTATTCCGATCTTCTGGGCTAATACTCACTTATCAGTGAGTGCATACCATGTGTGTTCTTTTGTGATTGGGTTACCTCACTCAGGATGATATTCTGCAGATCCATCCATTTCCCTAAGCATTTCATAAATTCATTGTTTTTAATAGCTGAATAGTACTCCATTGTGTAAATGTACCACATTTTCTGTATCCATTCTTCTGTTGAAGGACATCTGGGTTGTTTCTAGCTTCTGGCTATTATAAATAAGGCTGCTGTGAACATAATAGAGCATGTGTCCATATTACATGTTGGAGCATCTTCTAGGTATATGCCCAGGAGTGGTATAGCTGGGTCCTCAGGTAGTACTATGTCCAATTTCCTGAGGAACCAACAAACTGATTTCCAGAGAGGTTGTACCAGCTTGCAATCCCACCAGCAGTGAAGGAGTGTTCCTCTTTCTCCACAACCTCACCAGCTTCTGCTGTCACCTGAGTTTTGATCTTATCCATTCTGACTAGTGTGAGGTGGAATCTCAGGGTTGTTTTGATTTGCATTTCCCTGATGACTAAGGATGTTGAACATTTCTTTAGGTGCTTTTCAGCCATTCAGTGTTCCTCAGAGACCCAGATTCAATCCCTTTTCTTTCCCTCCTTTCCTTCTTTTCTTACTTACTTATTTATAGATGTATTTATGAAGGCCCAAGTATGCTAGGCAAGAGCTCTACCACTGAACCAGCATACCCCTAGCCCAAGACCTTGATTTCTGAGACACAGTCTTTTGGCACTTTTTATTTATTTGCTTTCTGTGGTATGGATGTCTTTGAATAGTAAGGATGACATAGTACCTTTACTCTTCTTTATTGAGTGCCTCTCTTTATTGTTCTAATTTTATAAATGCATGTGTTGCTAACATGAGCAGAGACTCCTTAGGACAGTTGTGAAGAAGAATCCCCATCTTGTAGACTTACTGTTCTCAGCTTCATGTTTGTAGCCTTAGCATTTGTGACCACTGTGCATAACCGCATCATCTTCTCAATTCACACATCTCTCCATCCCACTACTGATCTCTGTAGTATTTGTTCCTGTTAGTACAAGATAAAGACCTGTAGCTGTGCAAGCTGTCTATGGAGTTGGACATTTAAGCTTTCACTACAGTGGACCCGACGTCTCCATATATTTCTCTGCAGCAGAATCCCTTTCTTGGCCTAAATTTTAAGGGGAGAATGCAGAGTTCCATAGTATGGCTGTCTTATGGCTCATGATTCATTTTGCTGTGATGTGCCGTAAGAGTCATCCCAGTTTTCAGTAGCCTAGATGTAAGTGTTACCCAGGCTGCACTGCCTTGGAAGTCGGAGTGTAAATGGCCCCTCCAGCACAGCATTGGTGATCATCTCCCCTAGAGAATGATCTTGTCTCAGAATGATTAGTAACAACACTGCCGCTGTTTTCAGCCAGCTACAATTGGTCTGCTCTGTGACTCTGTATTTTTAGAATTGGTTTCCTTTTAAGCAGTCCTTGAATTTCAGAGGTAGGACTCAGACTTACTGACTTAGCCTTGCCCCTTGTTGGTCCTCATGGCCAGCCCTACTGAGTGTTTACTGTGGAGCATATGGCCCACTCTTTGAAGGGACTTCCTGACAACAGATGATACTCTTAGCGGTGGCATGTCCTTTTCTTTTGGGAGTGTCTGTCGCTCTTGTTGGTAGGTTGTTCATTGGAGCCAGATTTGGGGCACAGAGGTAATGGTAGAGTTGGATTATTTTGCTTTTAGTCAGTGGTCAGATGAAAGAGAGGCCTGGGTGTTCCTTTGTTTAGTAACCCATTTCCTACACACAAACATCACCTAATGGTGGTGGTGGGGGGTGTGTGTTTGAGAAATCTGTCATGTGATTCATGTCACAAACCTAAATGGTACCGGAGTACCAGACAGCTATGTTACACACCTGGAAGGTCTCGAGGTGTGTATGTGTGTGTGTTTGTTTGTTCTCTTGTTTGTAGTCATGATGACAGCAGTACAATATTAAAATTAAGCAGGAGAGAACATGAGGCAATCAGGAGACACAGTAAACTCCAAGTATTTAAGACAGCAGAGTGGCTATAGTTTTGTGTGTGTGTGTGTGTGTGTGTGTGTGTGAGATGTGCTATGAGCAGTCATTTATTTATCATCAAGTGTAATATCCTGCATACAATGACTGGTGGCACAATAAGTATGTTCTTTCAGCATCAATGCCAGGGTGGCTGTGATATTACCGGCCTGTAGGAAGTTTTGTGTTCCGTTGCCTCCTAAGAACCACCATAACTTATGTGATTTGTCAGTGACTGAAATTTCATTATGTGGCGCATGATTGTGTTTTCCGTCAGTTTGTCATGGCGTGAAACAGGCAGATAGCACACCAAAGGTACTATTTAGGTTGTAAGTTTTAGAAGAAGGCATGTTTTGACTGGGTGTCTTTGTAGGCATGTGTATTGGATATGACATGCCCAGACTCCAGACTCACAGAGGTTAGTAAATAGGCTGTGTATTTTCAGCTGCTACATGTGTACTGTGTATTATGCAGTGTTAGGTGACTAATACAGTACACCAGAGTCGCTAATGTTTATTACTTCTTGGTCAGCATTTGCTATCAAGCATGACTCCTCAGAATTACTATTCTAATTCTTCATGAGGTTTTTATGGTGTTTCCCCTGACTCTTTCAGGAGTATAGAAAAATTGCTTTACTGGGTACCTTTTTAGAAATGGGAGGGTGAAGAGGAGATGTTGGAGGCGAGAGCCAGTGAGAACCAGTGGGTGTTCTCATTGGCACAGCACTAGCAGCCTGAGGAGCACAGAAGGCGTGCAGGCCTTCCAGTTGGGCGCCACTTGTGCTGAGGGTGTGGTCCTGGAGGCACTGAAGGTGTAGGAGAATTAGGTACACTCTGTTTTAAGCTGCCTTAGATACCTTTGCTCTCCGAGGGCCGTCTTCCCTCCCTGAAGTCGGAACTCAGGGATGGGCTTCTTGTGGTCCCACCCACACATCCTGCCTCCGCTCCCACACAGGTTTCAGTCCCTCCATTCCGTTTCCACCTGTGACGAGATTTATCACTAGCTTTAATGCCTTCAAGTTAGTATAATGATAGATGAGTGCCTTTGTTTTCAGGGTCTCTTGTTTTTGTTTTCGGATGCATAGTGTTGGCCAGACTCAGGAGTGGAGGGAAGTGGTGTTGGTCTTAGAACCCCGTGATGTCCTTTAACTCCTTTTGTCTGGGTTGCACATAGGTGCACATAGGCCGCTGTGTGGGGATCGGATGTTGCACAGTAGCTCATGGGACCAGGGACTGCTGCTTCTGGTGCTGAGCCTAGTTCCAGCCACAAACCTTGTTTCTGCTGTAGAGGGCCTGCAGGGCCTTTATTCCCTCCGAGTGCTTTGGCATTGCAGAGATTCTGTGTAGGTGAAGCCCACACCCGGAATGCTGAACGGCCCTGCTTACCTTCCTTTCTCTAGAAAGGGGAAGACCAGAGTGTTTGATTGTGGAGTCCTGCCTGCCCCTTTCGTTAGATCCCCTTTACTTTAGTGGTGTCATATTGTGGTTGAGCCACTGCAGGCTACCCCATTTAAAAAGTAAAGAGAAATGCATGAGTGTAACTTGTCATTCAGTTGTTACCGGTAGTGCAAATGCCAGCACGGTCTGCTCGCAGTGGACAGTAAAAGCTTAGAAGTTGACATTAAGTTAACACGGTAGAACTTTTTTGTTTTCATTTAGCCTTGTTTCCACAATAGCTTAACTGCTGTTTTGTAGAAGGTCTTTTTGTAGACGTTCTAGCTTGGTGCGCTGATAAGACACATTTAGGAATGTCTCTTTCTGAATGTGTAGACCAGTGCTTGGCAAACAGCCCACGGACTGAATCTGTCTCGCTACCTTTTGTGTGATTAGCCGTATTAGAACACATGCTGGCCAGGCATGGTGGTACGTAATCCTAATACTGGGAAGATGGAGGCAGGAGGATCGGGGATTCAAGGCCAGCCTGGCTATGAGTCCCTGTCAAATCAAAGAAGACAAAATCAAAGACAGCCAGGATTGTTCAGTTGCATGCTATGTGTGGCTGCCTTCCTGGTAGCATAGTCGAATGGAGTAATTGTGAGCTTGTGACCCACAGAGGCCAACGTACTGTGTTTATTAGGCCCTTCCTGGAAGGAGCCTGTTTACCCTGTGCACAGGAAGCACAGAACTGAAGTGTGATGCTGCTGCTTTGGAGCCTCGCCTGTCCCTTTCTTGGCACCGCAGCTCTGCACTCTTTTCTGGGGCAGGAGGAGGAGGCAGCCTTCCGCAGAAGCTTTCTGAAACACTGACTGGTTCCTGGCTTATATCCTATGTTTTAATCTGTAGACTTGCTTGTTTCTTCATGGAAAATTTGCGGTAAAGTTCAAAGTATGATCCAGTAGAAGTAGAGGGCAAGCTGTGTGGGAGCCCTACAGATGTAGCGTCAGTGGCCCCTGTAACCACATTTAGAAAGTAAAAGGAAGCAGACAGATTTTAGTGGTGCGTGGACTAACCCGGTAGAACCCATGTCATGCCAACAGATAGTCAGTGTGACAGATTATTACATTCCAACCTTTTCTGAAGGCTGCTCTGTAGCACGTCACAGCTGGAATAACCACATCCTGAGGAAGCCACCAGAGTAGGCAGCCTCATTCATCCTCTGATAACCAGCTGGCTGTCCTAGAATGCCGTGTGACAGCTACCAGAACTCAGGAAAGGCCCTGGGTCTGCCTGCAGCACCACATTTTTGCAGAAGTCAGTTACTGCTGGTTTATTAGGAAACCGTGCAATTCAGGAATGGCAGGGGACAAGAATGCACAGGGTGTGGCTGGGGCCGTGAGGGGCTGCAGAGTTTTCACAACCTTTCCAGTTTCCTTCAGAAAATCACCCCGAGGGGCTCATTAACCAGGGAGTCCCCATCCACCCTTTAAGAGTTAAGACCCAGTTACTGTCCGTCTTCCCCCCTAGCAAGCAGTGGGGGCAAGACTGAAAGACCCCCGTATTAACGTCCCTTTGTTTGCACAGACTCAGTTGTGGCCAGTTGTGGTTCAGGATCAGCTGTCACTCTGGAAATTCTGAGGTTTTCTGGGAGCTGTGTCAGAAGCCAGAACACTGCCCAGAGATACTTTTTTGTATTATTTCCGTGACAGGGCAACACTAACACAGGGCCCACCCATCCCAACCCTTCCCCAGCTGGCGAGACCTATTTAAAACACTTTTCTGTGAGCAACTGAAGCTTTCTTACTTCCCATTCTCCCTTGCCCTTGTCTGAGTAGTTGTGAATCTCACTGCACTGGTAACTCCCCCACAGCTTGGGTCTCAGGAAGCAAATGCAGGAAAACATAGCAGCATTACTAGGGATCTTTAAATGTAGCATTGTGACTGTGCTCACAATAACTTGCTGAAGAATAGCTGAGCTGTGGAAGATAAGTTTCCCTGTGGGTTTTCCGAGAAATAGGTTAGGTAGCTAAAACGCTCTCCGTCCTGCCCGCTGTCCTTGTGGGCTGACGTGGGAGCTTGTCTCACAGCCGTAGAGCTCTGGATCTGAGAGACTGCTTGGCCTCATCTAGCCAGGTTAGGTGGATAGGATGTGTGCATTGAGGTGCTGCTGGTAAAGTTAATGTAGCAGAGGGCTTTAAGTTCTCTGGGTTGTCTTTAGCCTCTCTTTGCCTTGTGTGATGCTTCTGCATGCATTTTCTTACCCCTTATGTTGGGAATAGAAGCTGGCTAAGCTACAGTCACTTGGCATTTTAATGTTTATTTTTTAGGTTTTTATCTGAAGCTGCATTCAGGACTCAGGAGCCTGAGCTCTGTCTCAGATTCTTGCCTTCTTTAGTCACCCTGTATCATGTAGATTGTTTCTTGATGTTTCAGTTACTTTCTCTAGGAGAGAAGGTGTGTAGATGGATAGTTTGAATCACGTGAGGCTCTGGGGTCCAGCTGTAGTGCCACAGAACAAACTCAGAACAAGACGAGCAGAGCGGTGCCTCGGGCAGAGCCTTATTTAAGCATTTTCACAGGAATCGATGTCGCAATAGAAGAGACTGGCAAAGAACCTCTGTGGAACTGAGTGGAGCATGGCTGCTAAAGGGATGTCTGAGAGGTTTAAGCCTTTCATATTCTGAACATGGCTTTGTACAGATTCTTTAAAACTGAAGAGGGTGGCTGAAATGGCCTCTGAGTGTCTTACAGCTTCGGGAAGAAGCGCACTTGGGACCTCCTTCTAAGGCGGAGATCCTGATGAAGGACCGTATTTGCACCTGGCTTCTACTTTGCTCGTGGGTAAAGTACACAGCATGCTTGTTTTTTCCGTAATTAAGAGGCACGGAACTTACACTGTATGTGAGTGTGTTTGTGTAAATGATGGTATTTAAACTAGTGCCAGTGGAGGCTGGAGGCTGCAGAATCTGCTTTAGGAGCAGAAGGTTAGTAGATCTGCTTTACAAAGGCCAAGGAGCCGTAAAACAATCCTGACATGACTCAGAATTAGACTACCTGCGGTATCACAGCAGGCAGTAGTGCCTGGGATGTGGACAGCAAAAGTAAACTGAGTTGTTACTAGTGTGGGGTGTGTGTATGTGTGTGTGTGTGTCGGTGGGTGGGAGTGCATGTCTGTGTATGCCCAGTGTGTGTGTGTGTGTGTGTGTGTGTGTGTGTGTGTGTCGGTGGGTGGGAGTGCATGTCTGTGTATGCCCAGTGTGTGTGTGTGTGTGTCGGTGGGTGGGAGTGCATGTCTGTGTATGCCCAGTGGAGGCCAAAGTCAATGTCAGCCGTCTTCCCAGTTTGCTCTCCATGGGGTCTCACTGATTGGCTCGACCAGCTGACCATCAAGCCCCCAGGGTCCTCCCATTCATGCCATGCTTTCTCCAACACTGGGAATTTAGGCATGCTCCATCCATCATGCCTGGCCTGTTTTAGCTGGGTGCTAGGGATCTAAGTCAGCACCTTCCTTTTGCTCAGCAAGTGTTTCACCCACTGAGCCATTTTTCCCTGGCTCGTGAACTAGTTTTCATTATCTTAAATATTGGGATGTTTTTTGGCCTTTTAAGGTAGTTCAGCTATTGAAGGAAGTCATTCTAAGTAGTAGTCTGGGCTTCGTGTGCTAGCCTGGCATCTGACTTGCTTCTTGACCCTTCATTATCAGATTTGTTATTAACACCATGATTCTGTCCTTTTATAACTCTGATTCTTTCTAGTGGGACCTGATTTGGACAGATTCTTCAAGAGGACTTCCACTCGTATCATGCCCCTTAGGTAGAAACCAGTATTTTGTTATGACTAGAAGAAAAAAATTTTAAAGCTAATAGTTCTAAAAAGGAGGCAGTTGAGACTTTCTTAGAGTCCTAGACATTTCTAGAAAAAGCTTGATACGTAGCCATTTTCTTCTGCCCAAAGTCAAGGTCTTGGTCTCAAGGCTGTCTTTCTTCTCTTGGACCCACCTGTCATTCAAATCTATATTTTCCCTACAGCTGTTCCCAGAACCCCCCGGGGCTTCAACTTCCCCTGTCCATGGGCACTCTCAGGGCTACCTATCACTTCCCCTTCCCTCAGTTCAGGCTTGTGAGACATCTGGGAACTCCCTCACCTCCTAGTTTTGGGGAACTTTGACTTGTAAAATCCCCCTTTTCATTCACTCTCCTGGAGGCAGAGGCAGAGGCAGAGGAGAGGCATTCGGGCAGAGGCTGTTAAGGTGGCTTGAGGGGGCTGAGTGATTCATTCTGGTATCTCCCCAGCAGCCTTTCAGAACCTTTCAGGGCATGCTTGCTCTCTTTAATCTCTAGTTTGGAAACCAAAGCCTTACTCGGACTGTTGACTTTGACCTCCTCCAGACTCAGCTCCTAAGTGAGCTTGCATACTTGGTCCCAGAGGAGAACACACCCAGCTCTTGCATGCATAACACAGGACCCTATCATCTGCCTGTCTTTAATAAGTGGAAAGCTGTTGTGTTTCTCCCTGGGACACACAGCATTGTTCTGTATTTCACTGTAACCCTACTTAGACTTCATCTTTAGCTAGGGACCATGTCTCATACCAACTTTTCCAAGAGTGACCTAATGTCTCCTGTCTGCATTCCCTCTCACCCAGCGCTGGGACTGGCCAGTGCACTGGGCAGTACTGGATCAGGGCTTGCATGTCACTGTTGGCTTAGCATACGGTCATCAGTATAGAGGAAATGCAAAGGACAGTGACAAAAATATTGCCTCAGAGCCTGAGACTTCCTTGCCCTCTCCTGTATGCCAGACTACCTAATCCCACCTTCTGGCTGCCTCTGCTGTCATCTCCTGTCCCATGTGTGGGACTTCCCCTTCCTTTCAGTTATTACAAAGGCTTTCTTCTTAACAAGCTTTCATTTCTTCACCAACAAATTGTTCCCTGCTCTAAGCAGATCTGCCTTCTCACCTAGGCGAGGAGTTTCTGTTTTCCTCGGGCCAATGCTTCACGCAGGCTAGGCGTGTTTGCTCTGTCTCACCTCTGTGTTACCCTGCTCTGTACCTGGAGCCTCCAGGGCAGGTGACCAGTTTGAATGGAAGTGCTACATGGTTTGGTGGCTGACACAGTCTGAGTCACCTGACGAGTCTCAATAAGGCAATGTCTAGATTGGCGTGACTCCTGGGCCTGCTGTGAGGGATTTTCTTAATTGAGTTAATTGAGGTCGGAAGAAGACCCACCCTGAGTGTGGGTGGTACCATTTCATGGGCTGGGCTTTGGACTAAAAATGGAAAACAAAACTGCACTAGTGTGCGCATGTTGACTCATTGCTCTCTGCTTTATATATGCGTTATATATGCATGTGCTATGACCAGCTGCTCCAGGTACTTGCCTCCTTGACTTCCATCAGTGATGGATGGGAATGAGGAATTCTGAGCCAAGTAAAACCTTTCTCCCTTAGGAAGCTTTTGTCAGTTTTTTGTTGTTTTTTTGTTTTTTTGTTTTTTGTTTTTTAAATAGCAACAGGAAATTAAGCTAATCACATGGTACCTGTCATATGTGGTTCTTCATGTAGATCTCACACGATTGCTTCCGTGCGTACTCGAGACCTTTCTCTTGTCACGATTCCTTAAAGAATATATTCTCATATGCTATCTACACAGCATTAATTACACCATGTTAGGAATTGTATGTAGTATAGGAGAGCATGTGTAAGTTCTTTACAAATGCTGTACCGTTTTCCTATAAGGGACTTTGGCATTTTGGGATTGTGTTCTGGTGGGGGAGTGTGTCCTGCTGACTCTGCAGACTCCATGAAGACATTCAAGAACTTGTGTGTGTGTGTGTGTGCGCGCGCGTCATCATCTCTAAAGCCGCCCTTCTTGATTACATGCATGATGGAAGATGTGTGGCCCAAGACGTTTTACATGGAGTGCTGTTAAAACATGGTTTCTAAAATCATTTCTAATTGGGCTTGTTTAGAAATCAATACCCTGTCATCCGAGTACTCATTTGGTTTTCTAACAAATGGTTCTGACAGATTTTGAGGGGCGGGTTTACATATTAGTCTGGCGTTTACTCCTATGGGTGTGGGCATGTGGCTTCTTCCTCAAAGAGAATTTGACTATTTTTGTATGCGTTTTTTTGCTTTTTTTCATAATTTTTGGAAAAGTTAAATTGTTCTGTGACTTGGGTCGGCAGAAGCAGGGTGGAGTTGTGGCCACCTTTATCCCTTATTCCCTCTCCTTGTCTGGTTTCTGTTCATTTTGTGTTAGATTATCTAAGCACATTCTAGACCCATATGCAGGACAACTTTTTGAAATCATCTGTAGCCAGATGTCATTTTTTATGATTTAATTGCAAATTGGCTTTGTTTGAATATAGTTATTTCCCCCTATGATTTTCTTATTTTTCCCTGATGCCATGTAGTACCTTCCTTTTTTCTTGTCTCCTTTTCAGTTGTTCTATAGCTTACCTTAAACAGGTTCTACTATCAACAAGGTAGCTTTTTCATGCTGCCTTCTAAGTAAGAGGACCAGCTAATTAATCAGTTTGAAAATTAGTTCCCCCACCTCTTTCTCTTCTCATCCTGTCAGCTGTTAGTTACCACAGGAGCACCACATTCAGGGTCCAGGCTGTCTCAGCTGCATTGAGCCATTGTGTGTGTGTGTGTGTGTGTGTGTGTGTGTGTGTGTGTGTGTGTATACACAAATAATGCTTGTCTTCTTATGTATAAATGAGAGCTTGAGGCCTGCTCGTTCCAGATTTCCTTTTGGTTACTCAGAACCAGAGAATGAACAGTGCAAGACATAAAGCTAGCTAAAACTGCTTAGAGAGGTGCTGGCTTGTCCTTGGATGTTTCTTTTGCCCTACTTGGGTGAGGCACTGTCCCTTAGATGCCCATGTGATCAGGCCTGGGTTTTTTCCAGTGATCTTCAGGGCTCACTTTATTGAGTAGGGTTGACATTTATCAGCTCTCACTTCCTATGGATCTCCGTAGTTCAGGTTCTAGTTTCTGTCCCACTGTGACACCTAACATCTTCCTCCTTTTGCCCATTTCCACAATTATCAGATGCCATGAACCGACAGCAGCTTGTGGAGGGTTTGGGATATAAGCAGGCCTTTGTTGTGGAGACTGACAGAATAGGATGCCCGCTTGCCAAGTTCTGCTTGGGGTGTGGTAGGTACCACCTGCCCATGGAAGGCTGCTGCAGTCAGTCTGCCTTGGGTTGTCTCCTGGTCCACTTGGGAGCATTTTGACATGACCAGAAAAAGAAACTTGTGAATTGTCATCTCTGCTCAGCTACTGGTGGAGCAGGCTACCCAGCTGCCTTCCTCTTCCAGCTGGCCCAGCTGGTTTCAGCCCAGCTGCCCCAGCAGGGCCAACTTCTGCTTAGGCTCTAGGGATGTTTCTAAGTCATGCCACAGCAGCTCTTTGAGGAATGGCACAGCCCCCGGGTTTCTTTCTGTTTTGACTAAATATGAGTCATCTCTTGTAGCTTTGTTTCTCAGATGACCTCTGCCTCACTGCCCTGGCCTTCATTAGTAAGTAGAAG
Organism: Montemys delectorum; assembly: GCA_019843815.1. Lineage (NCBI taxonomy): Eukaryota > Metazoa > Chordata > Mammalia > Rodentia > Muridae > Montemys > Montemys delectorum. The sequence goes on from JADRCD010234485.1 coordinate 40,993, forward strand.
CCTTGTAGATATTTTGTGCAGGCAGAGTCTAATACAGGGGCTGCCTATGAAACTGGGAAGGGCTTGGGGAAGCAAAGATCAGAAAGTAAGAGAGCTGCCTGTAGCTGGAGCTCAGAACAAGGACAGGGGATTCCCAGCGCCTGCCTTCAGGCCTGTCTCACTGCTGCTGTCACCAAGTAGAAGCCCTGGCTCACTGGGTGCAGCTGCTGCTTGTATTCTCCTCCACAGGAAGCTGCTGTTCTTGGCCATGGCCGTGAGTGGAGGTGGGGAAGGGAAGCAGGGCTTTGTCTCTTCTGTTGTCTTCTACAATCACACCAGGGCCTCTGGCAGAGCCCCAAGCCAGAATCTAGGTGACAAGGCTCTGTGAAATACAGCTTTCAGGCCCTTGGCTTCAGCCGTATGGAGAATTGCCTGTAAGGTCCTGATACCAGCCCACACCTGGCACTCAGATTCTTTTAAGTGTGGGTGGACCTAATGTCCCGACATCTGGTCGGAGTGGATAGATTGCCTCTCATTGTATGGGTCAGTGTAATTGTGCTATGGAAAATATGCTAATGATACAGAGAAACAAATCTGTCAAAGCTGAAAACATGGCTCTTGACAGGCCTTGCTGGCTCAGTGTCCTAGGATTGAAGTCAGTTTCAGGAACCTGGTGAAACCATTGGCACCTTACAGTAATACTATTGTTCTCATAGGCTGACTGTCCCTCTTCCATTGTATGTGGTGGCATATGGCCACCATCTAGAGCGTAGAGGCCAACACTTTCCTCATCAGTTTGATAGTCTACCCTTGGGGGAGGGGCATCTTTGCTCTAGTTTAATAGTTGCCACTCTGAGGCAGTCTCCTGACTGCTTCCTGGAATACACCTGCCCTGATTATTGCCAGGAACTAAGGGGAGGGCCAAAGCAGTGACCAGAAAGAGACCCACTAGGCAGAGTCCAGTGGGATCTACCAACAGAACAAGTGATACCCTTGTCACAGGTGATCCATAATTCAGTGACTCTCAGTCATGGTCACCCTTACCTGGTGCCTCTGTGTACCTCCCTAGGTCGGGACTTGATGAATGTGTGCATCAGCTTATGGTTTTGGAAAAAAAAATTTAAAAGCCCAAGAGCTTCAAGATTTTGGTCTGAAACTGTATCCTTTTAAACTTACAATGAAACTTGCCTTCTAATATCAGTTTTGAGTAATAAGACTAATTCATTCGTACTAAGAATTGATGGTAAGTCGCCGGGTGGTGGTGGCACACGCCTTTAATCCCAGCACTTGGGAGGCAGAGGCAGGTGGATTTCTGAGTTCAAGGCCAGCCTGGTTTACAGAGTGAGTTCCAGGACAGCCAGGGCTATACAGAGAAACCCTGTCTTGAAAAACCAAAAAAAAAAAAAAAAAAAGAACTGATAGTAAATGTATCTGTTAGAATCTCTTCTGGAGAAAAAAGGGACCCAAACTCAGGGTACTCTGTTAATTTAAGGATGTCTTGATCTGTTTCCTATTGCTAATAACAGAATAATAAAAGTTTGTCCTGGCTCAAGAGCTCTAGAGGTCTGGGGGTGGTCTTGGGTGTAAATTAGAGCATTGCATGTTGGGATGTGTGTGTGTGTCTGTGTGTGTGTGTGTGTGTGTGTGTGTGTGTGTGTGTGTGTGTCTGTGTGTGTCGTATTCCTCTGGTCTTTCTTAATGAGTTTAGAAAGAAATCCAGGTTCAGTCATAGGGGCTGCACCTGGATGACTAAATCATTGTTCTTATTAATCCCCCCTCAGTGATTCTAACTTCTAACTACTATGGTCAAATTAAGGGGTATTCTGTTCTGTACCACCTCCTCCTCCCCTCTCATCAATACCTCACAGTGAAGAAATTCAGTTTTAACACAGTAGCCCTTGGGGAACATATTTAAACCATATCCAAATCATAGCAAAAGGCTGCTTCATGTTAATTTCTTTGTAGAGGTTTTAACTGCCAGAATATTGTAACTTCACCCTTTTACCAACATATGGTAGTCTTCACTTTTTCCGGCTCGATTGGGCCCTTGAAGAAGGGGTTTGTGTTCTATGCACTGTGCTTGACTTTTGCTAGGCACATGGAAAAGGGAAGTTGCTCGAGCATGGTGCAGCTTGGGGAGGGGAACAAAAATATAATTGTGTGACATTTATAATGTAGCCTTCGCATGGGACTAGTTAGTTTAAACTGCACCCTCATGCACATAGTAATTCCCTAGTAGAGATTTTGCTTTGTGGGTTCCTCCATTCATTTCTTTGACTGTACAAAAGGTGGAACTGTCCTGGGAAGACCAGCAGGAGGGTTCTCCGGGATTTGTGAAATAGGAGGTGGCCCATCCCACTCACCCGCCACATGGTGTTTCTACATATCCATTCACCCTACCATGATCAGACTCACTGAGCCTCAATGGCTATGTTTCTTCAATTCTTTAATTCATTTCTACTCATAAATTAAATTACCCTTCTCATTTGTCTAGTTCACCTTTTGTCTTTTATATGGTATTATTTTAACTAAACATATTTTATATGTATTAGAAACAAAAGCATACTTTAAGGTTCTGGTTGCAAGATAAATGTAGAATAGTAATTATTATAGACTGTTTGAATAACCTTTAAAGTGAAAATTTCAATATTAAGGTCTTTGCTTTTTAGATACTACATTTGCTTGGGTCCTAAGAGTTATAAATATTTAGATATTTTTCATATGCTCAAATATTTAGATATTTTTCATATGCTGATCTCCTCATAACTTTCAAATATGTTAACAGATCCAAAGGAAATACACCTTTCCTCTTCTTTCCATTAATACATATTAACTATTCAGAATGGTGGGTTTTTGGTTTTTGTTTTGTTTGTTTTGTTTTTTGAGACAGGGTTTCTCTGTGTAGCCCTGGCTACCCTGGAACTTGCTTTGTAGACCAGACTGGCCTCGAACTCAGAGATCTACCTGCTTCTCCCTCCCCTGTGCTGGGATTAAAGTCGTGCACCACCATGCCTGTCTCAGAATGGTGGGTTTTATTATGACAGTTTCATACATGCTGTTTTACTTTTGAGTTTGGATTTAAGTTCTAATGTTTATCCTCATTCTTCATGGCCTCTGTCATGTTGATATGGATGTTGAATAATGTGATTTCCCTAGTTTGTGTGCCTGGAAGCCATTGACCATGGAGAAAAACAGTTGCCAGGCAGTGTGTGATCATTGTGTGGCTGAGAGTTTGTCCCTCTGCAGTCCAGATGTTGGGAGTCTAGTTGCAGGGTGATGGTGTTAAGAGGGGAACCTTTGGGAGGTGTTTAAAGTGTTTGAGTGTGGAGTCCCAGTGAATGGATTCACTATCTCACCCCCTTGCCCATATAACACAGAGAGAAGGTGCTGGTTTATAAACTAGGATGTGGCCACCAGACATGGAATTTTAGCCTCCGAACTGAGAAACAACCCAGCTTGCTAGATACACTGTGTGGTGGCAGCCCTGATGGGCAGAGAAGGCAGTGGTGTGCCCCTGATCATCAGTGGCTCTGGTGCTGCTGGTTGTGGCAGGGCTGTAGTTTGGGACAGGATGGTGGAAATTGCCTTGCTGGGACTTGCAGGCAAGTTAGAGAGTTACAGAAAATGACGACTCTTGCAAGCATGGTTTCCGTAGCCTCCTGAGTTCCCCCTTGCTCTCTGTCTAAACTGCTGGCTAAGCAAAACAGGCTTGTGTCCTAGGTGTGCTTAGAACCAGCTCCTGGAGGATTTCTTTAAAGTGAAAAGTAATGGTTTGTGGAAATGGAAGGAAATGACAATAAAGTCACTGTGAATGCTGTGGTCTGCCTTCCAGGCTGAGATGTCCTGTCCCTGTGTCCCCAGAGCAGGTAGTCAGTGAGGACCGCTTCCCTTGGCTTGCTTTCTCTCTTATGTTTGAAAGTTAAAGCTGTGCTCATCTGGGAAGATGGATGACATCTCCCACAGACCTGAGTTAGCAGTTGAGTAGACTTCTCTGGCTGGCTCCACATAATGTCTTCAGAAATGTTGATGTCAACCTTAGGGATTACCTGGTAGGGACTGTCTTAGTCTGTTTTCCATTATAAAAATGGGATGTCCAAGGCTAGCTGCTTTATTAAGAAAAAAAGTCTTACACTTAACCTTAATTCAGGAGGTTGAAAGCCTGAGGTTGGTTGGCTAGTCATTTGTGGAGAAAACACCACACTAGTGATAGCATGTCAGGTGATGCCATGTGACTGGGAGATTACCAGGGAAAGCCAGGATTGGGAGGAGCCAGGCTTATCGAAAACAACTCAGTGTTACGGAGCCTGATCTCAGACTTCATGAGAATAATGCAGTTCCTTCTGAGGGAAGCACCCACAATCTCTTTGACCTTTCACTAAAACTACCTTTTAAGCATCCCACTACCTCCCAACATCTGTTTGAAGACCAGGCTTTTCACATACCAAACCCTTAAATTCATCCAGGCATACTGAATCCAGGTGATAGTAAAGACTCTTAGCTGCTTTGAAACCACCACCATCAAATGGCGGTTTAATAAAACAGCCATGTGCTAGGTGCTTGTCCGCTGACTGAAGAAGAGGGTGATGGTTGACGGTAAGATAGATATAGTTTGGATCATTCTTGCCAGAGCATAGAGTAGCATGTGGTGGTCTATGCGGGGCCATCATTGTCAGTTAAGAGCTGTCAGTGCTTCCTGTCACAGTTAGCTTGTGATGAGTGTGCCTACTCCCAGCCATTTCTGAATAGTGCTTGGAACTTCTCAACTGCTCTGCATGCTGTATTCCTGTTGTGTCTGTTGTATATATAATAAAATAATATATGTTAGTAATTTTTACTGGTGCTGATGTTATTCTGACACCATCGGTATTGATATTTTTTTAAATTTTATATGTTTATATATTGTGTATGCATATGTGTATGTGTGCAGAGGCCAGAAGAGGGCATAAAGACTCCTCTCTTTTTGTTCTTCACCTTATTCCTTTGACACAGAGTATCTCCCTGAACCTTGAATTTAAATTTTCAGCTAGATTGATAGCCAGCAGGCCTTAGTGATTTTCCTGTCAGTGCCCCCAACAACACTGGAGTTGCAGGTGCATTGGTGACCACTGCCAGCTTCTTACACGGGTGCTGGGATCCTAACTTGCTGTCCTCACAGCTGCGCAGAAAGCACTCTTAACTAAATTTCCTGAAAAGCTGCCGCCTGAGGGTTCTCTGTTGCTGGGTTAAAACACCACGCCCAAAAGAGCAGGCTGGGAAGAAAGGCTTTATTGCATCTCTTAACTCTCAGGTCACACTCTGTCATCGAGGGAAGTCATGGCAGGAACTCAAGACAGACACCTGGAAGCAGGAACTGAAGAAGAGGCTATGGAGGAAGTGTGCTGGCCAGATTGCTCCTTTGACCTTCTCAGCCAGCTTTCTTAGACAACACGAGACCATCTGCCCAGGGGTGGTACTTATTTTAGCAGCAGCTTTAATTCTAAAACCGGATGGAAATCAGGGTGGGTGATTCTGCAGAGTCTTAGAGGCTAGTCCAATTTGGAATAAAATTCATCCGTCTGTCAACAGCAAGGAGATCGGGGGACCTTCAGGGTTTGTGCCCCTCTGCATCCTGTAGGCAGTCTTTGCTTCACTTCTCCACTGTGCTTCGCTGGTCATCTCTGGCCATCTCTGGCCTTTGGCTTGTAGGTGGAACATTTCATGTCTGCTAAACGTAACCATCCTTTGAAGGACACATCATACTGGACCGGTGGCCCAACCAGTGTGCCTTGGCTGTGATAGAGTGCCATTGATCGAATCAGTCAGTGCCTATGATGGTTTTCCTGTTGGTTGCTGGTCTGTCTGTAGTGTATCTGCTCTGTGGCAGGGAAACCTGAAGGAGATCCTCACTGTGCTGATCGACTTTCAGGCTGAATGTGGGGTCATTATGAAGAAGGTCGGTCTCCATCTGCTAGAAGAAAAACATTAGGCGCCTTTATGGATCTGCTGCTGTACCAGTATAGATAAATTTCTTTACTGAAAATAAAAATACCTCAGCTAAGTGCTTTGCCTTGTCTGGCTTACGTAGAATGAGAGTTGGCTGAGTCTCCTTCACTCACAGCCTTGGCCGTGGCACCCTTGAGACCTGTGGGTTCTAGACACTTCTGCAGACCTGTTACTTAAATGCCCAACATTAGAAGCTGTGTTTGGTCTTTAACAAGCAATAGGAGTACATGTTCTTGCCCATGCCTGTACTCCTTACTTAGAGTTTTTGAGAAGAGCAATTATGAACCTGGTGCTTTGGAAATTGATGGGTTGAAATGGGCCACGGTTCTTAGGGAAAACACACCTTTTCTCAGACTTCTTGGGTGATGTCAGAACTGACCGGCCTGGATCAGGTATGCTTAAGGCATATTTAGGAGCTAAAGGATACCTTGGGGCTCATTTAGGGGTTGTTTTTTTTTTTTTTTTCCATTTTCTGTTAGCGAGGCTTATGTTTTAATTATAAAAGTCACATAGGTCCAGACCACTGGACAGATCACCTTGTGGTAGGCTGAATGATTGCTCCCCAGGCTGTCCACACTGGTCCCAGCTTCTTTTGCTTGTGTCCCCTGCTTACTATCTTCTTTCTCCTGGCCCAGCTTGGCTGGGCTTGTCCTCTCTCTCTGAAGGCATTTCCCTGGTCTTTAACTGGCCTGTACATAGCATTGGGTAGGCCATGGACGCTCAACTTCTCCATCTTTGTTTGACCCCCATCTGCTGTGCTTGGGCATGAAGAGGAGGTACACTTGCATATTTATCTACACAGGGTCCTCCTTACAGCATATTAGCTTCTCCATGCATTGCCTTCCCCCTCTTTCTAGGCCTTTGGTGTTCTTTAGTGGCCAGGCATACTGGTCTGGCATGAGGCACATGTAGTCTGTCTGGGATCATCCAGAGCTTACCTTCAACTCTATTTTTTTTTTTTTTTTTTTTTTTAATGAGGAGCATCAGTGTGTCTGTTCTTAATCCCTTGGTCACCACCCCCTTCCTCATCATCTTATTTTTTTCCTCCCATACTGGGGATTGAACCTCTGTCTTTACATATGCTAGGCAAGCACTCTACCACTGAGCTACATCCCTCAGCTCTTTCTTTTATGTTGAGACAGTGCCTCACTTTGACTAGGATACCCTTGAATCTAGGTTCTTGTACCTGAGCTCTTGAGTAGCTGGACTTACAGATGTGTTCTACAAGCCTTGCCTATCAACCCCTCAGTTACTCGAGGCTGAGCAGGCAGGGACACTGGGCTCAGTCTGCTTCCCTCTGGGGTGCTCTAAGGTCACAGCTAAGGTCTCAGTGGGATGCTTATCTCACTGCTTTTTGTGCCTGATTCCATGTAGCAGTGACACACTGTGACCCTCAGTGCCACCCTCTTTTCACAGGCAAGACATGAAGTTTTTGAGATTCTTATTAAGCATCAGTTTGTACACTAGCTTCTGGCAAAGGGAACTTGGCACCTTTTAGGGCTAGTTACAGGATGACCTGTCTCACCTTTGACTGAGGCTTGCTTCCTAGGGCCTGCTGGGCTTGAGACTTTTAGGACAGGTGGAATTAAAGAGGTGGGAGCCATTGGGGGTCATTGTGAGAAGTGCCCTGAGGGGCTATCAGGAAGGGAACAGGTCTGGCAGCCCCTTGCTAAGGGCAGGGAAACCTTGAGCTATATAGTCTATAGATACAAGATCTTTACACATTACAGCTATGATTAACTTGGACAGGTGGTTTATTTTTGTCATCTTTTAAACTATCGTATAGTAACTGTTGCATTTACATTGTGTTAGGTGTAAGTCACTTAGAAATTCTCTAAGTGTTTTTGTGGGAGGGCATAGGTGGTTTAAAATAAGGTACTGGAGTATGTGGGTTTTGGAACCTTTGGGGTAGAAGTCAGTTCCTTAATCAGTCGCTCATGGATGAAGGATGAAAGTATTTACCTTTTGTGGACTGTAGTGACCTGCTGTTTACAACATGTGGACACTGTCCCTTTTTGTGGTGTGTTTAGCTTAGAACACTGGCTGGACTGAGCTATATGGGATAGAGGACCTATATGGCTATACTGAGATAGTAGAGGTTCTCAGGAGAGCAGATTTGTGTCCAGCCAGGGAGCTGAATATGGTCTGTGAGTGTCATTTAGAGTTTTAGGGAACTAGGTAGATGCTTATCTTTTTGAAACTGAACTCATGGCCCTGATTGCCCTCCTGGGCAGTTCTGACATTTTGAGAAATCGGCACATTCTGCCAAGCCCAGTCTCCTGGTTAAGAAAATGGATGAGCATCTCTGAGAAGGAAACAAGTTAAGTGCCGTGCTGTACATGCCTAGGCCAGCTGCTTTCTCATCCTTGGGGCTTGGGCATAGCTGCTAGAGATTTTGTAAATGAAATTGACACCTGAAACTGGGAACGAGGTGAAGAAACTCAAGCTATTTTAAAAGTGGAGCAAGATGCTACCGTCATATGTTAGACTAGAAGGGAAGCCAAGATCTGCAGGATAGGAAGCAGAGCTGACGGAACCTCTGTGCCAGTGTGTCCCTATGAGATGTCACAGCTGCCGCCACTGGAGGTAGTTATATGCTTTACTGTTGGTTGTGTGAAAGGAAAAAGCAGAAGTAGGCATGAAGTGATGCCCATGTTCTGGCCATTGCCATTGCGTTCATACGGAGCATGCTTGGCGTGGAGGGTAAAGAGAGATACAGGGGCAGCTATTTCCACCTTGGGATTGAAGTCAAGTCTTTAAACTTGTGCAGCAGTTGCTTTTACTCACTGAGTCATCTTTTCAGTTCCTAATGCATATTTACTTACAGCCAGAGTAGCTAAGTGACCCCTCTGCCACCCGCATCCCCTAGTGGGGCAGACTGTACACTGTAGTCTGTACTGATGGGTAGTAGTTCCCACAGTGGGCACAGTAGCTGGTGGGATAGCCATTACAAGTAAACAATGGTGACTTTCTTCGGTTCGTTCCTTTGAGGATTATAAAATATGCAGGCATGAGGAAACTCAATAAATGCACTGTGTAACGGCCCTGCGTACATGTGCTCAGATTATCTCATGCCCCTTCCATCCCTAGGAAAAGGCTATAAATTCAGTCCTCATGGTTTTATTTATTTTTTAAGAGGGAAACAGCAGGGTAGCCAGTTCCAGCTCATCCATGATGTCCTGTGACTCAAAGGGGATTCACCAGTGGAACTTTCCAGAAAGTGAAGCCTTTCCCTCCCTGCCTGAATATTACTGCCTTGTAACAGAAATGTAGATAGATTGGGGATTTGCACGATAACACAAAACTTCTTTTCCTGCTGCATACAGAGAGCAGTGGTTCGAGTCTGAATTAGTCAGCGTTCTCTAGCGCCACAGAACGTATGGAGTCTCTATAGTGAGGGAATTTGTTGTGATGACTTACAGTCTGTAGTCCAACTACCCCAACAATGGGCAGCTGTGAACGGGAAGTCCAAGAATCTCGTAGTTGCTCAGTCCCATGAGGCTAGTTGTTTCAGCCGATCATCTGTAGAAGTAGGTTCCAACAGATGTGCTGGCAAGTAAATGCAAGCAGGCGAAGAAGAGAGAGTCTTCCTTATTCCAGTGTTCTTATGTAGGCCTCCAGCAGAAAGTGTGGCCAATATTAGAGGTGTGTACCACCACACCTTGATCTGGGCCTTGCTTTGTCCCAGGCCGACCTTGACCTCAGAGATCTCCTTGCCTCAGTCTCCTGGGATTAAAGGCGTGTACTACCTTGCCTAGGCCTAAGTTTTTTATGAGCACCATGCTTCAAGAGCTCCATGCCATGATCCAGATAAGAAATTTGTATCTTCCAACCTCAAGATCTGGATCACAGGTTAACCCCCCACCCTCCCATCCCCCACCCCAATTCTGGATTGTAGCTCATTCCAGATATAGTCAGGTTGACAACCAGGAATAGCCATGCCAGGATCATTTTGTTACTGTCATCTGAGCCTCATGTTAGCTTGGGGGCAGTTTCCTTCTGTGACTTGTACTATGCTGTTCATACTTTAAAACTCCATGTATGGTGTTTGATAGTGATGTAAGTCATGTTGAGTCAGGAAAGCCTTGACTGTATTAATTCTTGTAGAAATTTGCCATTCTGTGTCCTGGGACAGCGGTATTCCTGAGAGTAGAGTTTCGACCTGTTGAGTGGTTATGTCTGGGTGAATCAGGATGGAGGAGCTACTTGTGTATCTCTCACAGTTTGAAGCAGCCTCTCTATGCTAATTCTGTTAGTGCTGGTTTTGTGTAAGGAAAGGGGCATGCTCAATTCCAGGAACATTTGTGTTTCTACTGGGTGCTCAAAGCACAGTGAAAAATGCCAGATGTACCCTGCTTGCCTTTTCTTGCACTCTGGGGAACTGGTTTTCAGGTTTTTAGAATGTAGATGAGTGTCTTTGTCTTGTACCTTTCTTACATATACTTGATAATCACTATCATTTAAGTCAAGTATGTTTATAGATCCCACCGTTCTGATTGCTTCCCACAATAGAGTCTGGAGTTTCAGAAGAATGGGAAAACGTTTGTCCTTGGAGGAACAGTGTGTCCCCTTGCTCAGGCCTGCTGTTCAGCTGCTATTTCAGGTCCTGAGTGTTTACAAGTCACTGGTGATTTTGGTGTTGCCATTTCAACATTCTTATTATGTGCAGAAATCACGCAATTTAAAATGCAGCCCCAGGGTACATGGGTGAGGCCAGGAGCATGTGAATGCCAACAGTGCCTCAGGATATTCCCTGAAGCAGGCAATCATTTGCAGGTAGTGTTACTTGGCTCCTGGTGAGGCCATGGTCTTTGAGTCCACTTGGATAAAGGCAGAGATAGATAGTGATCCTCACTGGGAGATATTAGTCCTTGAGATTTCTATGGACACAGGAGAAAGTCATCCTGGTGTTTGTCATGTGGGAAAACATGAAAGAAATTACTGTCATTCAAAAGGATAGAGTTGAAACTGCCTCATTCAGAAGACAGCCAAGAAAAAAAAATCATATTTACATGCTTCCTTGTGAGTTCTCAGAACCCAGATGAGCCCACAGGCTGGCTTAGAACCCAGATGTGCCCACAGGCTGGCTTAGAATCCAGATGAGCCCACAGGCTGGCTTAGAACCCAGATGAGCCCACAGGCTGGCTTAGAGCCCAGATGAGCCCACAGGCTGGGTTAGAGCCCAGATGTGCCCACAGGCTAGGTTAGAGCCCAGATGTGCCCACAGGCTAGGTTAGAGCCCAGATGAGCCCACAGGCTGGCTTAGAACCCAGATGTGCTCACAGGCTGGTGTTCCTCACACACACAGGAGAGCAACGTGGAACAATGTTACTTGTGTCTGCTCTGCTCAGGTTGCCTGTGAGTCCTGTGCTGCTCTACATGTGGTCATGTTTGCTTTTGTAAGAATAGTCTGGGAGAACTCGACTGCACACAAATGTCACTCTAGATCTTAGCTGGAGGCTGGGTGCCAGATCCATAATTCTTAGTAAGTGCTTTGTCTTTTTATTTATCTGTTTTTATCTGGTGTGCTGAAGCAAATAAATATTACAGCTAGTGTGGTGCTGTATTTTTGGTTCAGATGATTCTCTGGGGAGACACGAATTCTTAAACTGGGCTACCCTTCCTACATTTGCCTATAGGCATAAGTATACATACACTCGAGACCTGCAAATGTGTGTGTATGTGTGTCTGCTCATGCGTGTTTACCTATTCCTCGTTTGTCTTTTGCCTTATTTGCCTCTTCAAATGTCTGTACCCTCCAGAGCATTTCTCTCTGTTGGTTAGCTAATCCATTCATCCAGCCAACCTTTTATTGATTCCTTCTTGTTTGGGGCACTGTGATTGGTGTGGTAGACAGAACAGTCAGTTGTTAGCACCAGGCACAGGAATAATGGCAAATGTAATGATGTCTGAAAGACAGGTGCCACTTGTTTGAGTTTGCAGGCCCTGAGCACTAGCTGTATGTGAGTGGTCTTCTAAACACAGGCCCGTTCATTCTGGGCACAGCCAGTGCCAGACCAGAAGAGGTCTCTATCGGAGCCTTTGCTTCAGCCTTATTGTTGGCCCTGGTCTTCTCTTGGGTCCTTGTCTGTTTCTCCCTACGCGTGATGTATCAAGCCAGCCCCCAGCTTAGAGCCTTGTCCATATATTCAAGCCCAAGAAGGAAGACAAACCACAGGACATGGGAATTTGACCTGAAATCCTTTGGTAAAATGTTCAGAAGGTGTCAGTTGAGGGAGACTTGGCAATGTGGCATGTCTGCCCGTGGTGGCTGTAGCTTGATTTCCCCTCTTGTGTGGGTCTAGAGTTCTGTTTCCTATCTCTATCACTGTCATGTTCCTGGTCTCTCTTTGGTGGACTTGGCCTCCCTCACACCATGCTCCTGGATTCCTTCCTTTCTTCCTGCTGTGGGCAAGATGCCTCTGACCATTTTCACCCTCATCCTTGAGGTGTTGCCTGGTCTTGAACACATGTTACATCTCTGCCATCTGTGGCTCAGTCCCTTGTTTCTGTGGGAATGCCAATACCATCCTTTAAGATTGTGAAGTGTTGACACATGACCAGCCCCAGCAGCTCAGAGACTCCTGGTGGGAAGATGTCTCATCTGAACTCCTCTGTGGTCCTGCTCTGGACTGATGCAGCAGGGACACAAGGCAGCTAGCTCCACGGCTGTTCTCTGCCCTTATGCTCAGCTCTGAGTTACTTGGTTCTTTCTCGTCTTGGATGATTTTTCCTTGTTAAACTGAAAAAAAAAAAAACACAAAAAACACAAAAAACTAGCTTACCACAGGTAAAACACAGACCTAGTTCTATTGAGCTTGTCATTTAGAGCCTCTGCTGAATCCTTTACCAGTGAATGCAGTGGATCAAAATGTTAGAGTCCTCAAAAGTCAGATGGAGGAGGTGAATGGCTGTATTTTTAGATGGGGCCTATTGGGTAAAAGTTAAGTAAGTGAAGCTCAGATATTGAGATTAGAGCCTTTCAGAAGTCACACTAACCAGACATGGTGGTGCAAGCTTGTAATCCTGGCACTTGTGGGGCTAGGGCAGGTGGATTTTTGAGTTCTAGTCTAGTTAGAGCTATATAGTGAGAACCTGCCTTAAACAAACAAAGCACAGTGGAGTAGAGTTTTGATCTTTGCCTCTATACCACTTGAGGACATTGGAAAAGGCCATCGTGAACCAGGATGAGAAAAACTACCAGGAGCTGCCTACAAGCCTGACCCTGGACTTGCAGACGCTGTGCAAACCTGAGCTGTGATGCCTTTTGTTTAAGGCCCCAGTCTGTCACTTTTGATAGAACCTTAGCTGAGTAAGTCAGTGAGCCCCTCTTGATTTTTGCTGTGGTGATGATGTCATTTTAGGAGTTCTGGGGTACTAGTGTTCCTGTGGGCTAGACTTCTCCACACCAGGGGACAAAACTCTGCTCCCTTTACCTGATGTTATTGAGGGGGTTGGATTGGAAGGCTAATAAGACCATCACTTTTTGTTTTAATTTTGATCTGTGTTTATGTTGTAAGCTGAACTCATTCTAATAGAGTCACACATGCAGACCCCTGACATACACTACGCCTATTCGTCTATTGGGCAAAATGGCCCCGGGATTTTCTGCTAGTTGTTTTTCCCTCCCTTTTCCTGTCCTCCGTCTGCCACTAGGCATGACACAGCTGGGATGTACTCTTTTTCTGAGGCTAGTTTTGCTTCTAGGATGCGAAAATGATGACTTTGAAAGTTTCTAAAGTTTTGCTTGCTTTCCTTTGTTTATCTGGATTACTGGAAAGGGTAGGAGTGGGAGGCTGGGAAGGGGGAGGCAGTTCTTCCTAATGTGTATCTTTTAATCAGTTATATAAATTGGAAACAAAAGCTAGAAAATCTAGACACTATAGCTGTCCTGGGTTGATTTAAAGGGCACCCACCACCCTGAAAACTAACTCACCCATAAAACATTCTTTGGTGGGATAAAGCCCACTGTGCAAAGGAAGGCCAAAGGCCATGGAAGGGGGGAGTGTTTCTGCTTCATCTTGTCCATCACAGATGAAATGATGGCTTTCAGCCTTTTCTCCAGGTAGGTTTGGCTTCTTCTCCTGGGTTGAATACAGATGCTTTTTGATTTGGGGTGTTGCTTCTTAGTCAGCCCATCCTAAGTTGAAGTTGAGAGACTATGTAAGTTAAAAATGTACTGAACACATCTACCCTACTGAATATCTTAGCCTGTATTATCTTCAATGAGCTAATAACTCTTGCATTAGCACCCTGTTGAACAGACCCATCTAAAAACTAGAAAGCTAGTTTTATTGTGTGGAACATCTCATGGAATTTATTGAATTTATAATTTAAATTGTAATTTAACTACCATGTCTGAAATAATGCTGGCAATAGTGTCCTGGTTTGGGGGTTTCCCTAGGTGATGGCCACTGTCCATCCTCCCCAGAGAGGATCGTATTGCATGTTGCTAGCTTAGGGAAAGATCTGTATTTGAAGTTTGGTTTCTATTCAGTGCATGTTGCTTTTCTTACAGAAGTTTTTAGATCACAGCTATACCCTGGTAGCCCTAAGTGGCTGGGGCCAGACACCATCCTTAGAAAGCCACTTGGACACGTTAGACGAGGTAAACAGCAGAGAAAGAGTTACACAGTGTGGCCACATTGGTAAGAGGAACACATACAGAGAGAGAGAGAGCAATCCCCAAGTCTATTTTGAGGGCCTGATACGAGAAGGTTTAGATAGGAATACACTTTAGGAGGTATGTGTTGTTAAGCAGTGTCTGTCAAGGTGTAGTTTCCTCCACCATTGCCAGGGCTCCTGGTTTGCCTTATAAAGTTGTCAGAACTATGAAACCTCCTGGGATAGGAATTCTCTCCTGGATGGTTGGCAGTGAGCTTCACTGCCCAGCTCCTGGAGAAATTCCAGTTCCTTGGAATCTATGGTCTCAATAGTTGATAGCCAAAAGACTATCTTTAATTTCTCTTTTTAATGTATCATTCCTCCTGTCAGTACTGTCACTTTCACCACATCCAAAGGTCAAAGTCATTACACTGAGCTGGAATTGTCGGTGTTTGTAATTATTACAGGGGTAGATTTTCAGGAGTTTACTGCTATCTCTAGTGCCCTTTGACAAGTAGTGTAAGCAATAGAGATTTTAAAAAAAATTTCCTGTGTGTCTGCATCTGGGTGCAATGCCGACATGGTACCGTGTATTACAGCTACTGGATGCTGCAGTTGGCCTGTAGAACTTAATGGTCTTCCTCAAGTGCTTCCTCCTGGAGTTTTCTGCTTCGTTGTTTGTTTGTTTTATTTCAGTGCTATTTATCTACTTCTAGTTTCACTCCTTGTCTTCAATCTTAAATAAACTTGGCCACTGGCCATTGTAATTCAGTGCTTGGTACTTTAAATTGAAAGCCATCTGTACTAATTCTGTTATTTATGACAAGATTATCATGAGCAGGGAAGGAAATCTTTGATTTGCTGTTTCGTGCCAGTGTGTGCTTTTTTTATTCCTGTTACAATCATTGTTTTAGAATTCTAAATGGATATAGACCCTTTCTTATTAGAATATGTTATTAATTATTATTACAATAATATCTCAGCTAACTAAGAAGGACTTTAGCTCTAGCTTCCTCTTCCTCTGGACAGTAAGAGGTCAGGTGTCTTGTAAACATTCCTGTAAGGAGGAATGCTTGTTTCTTTGGATCCTAGATATGGGAGCTCTTTTCAACTGAGGAAATATTGAGTCCTAATGATGGCAATGATTCTCTTGCAAGATAAGTCCTGGTGAGAGTCAACTGGTGCTGTGAAGCATGTGTTACTGGTCACAGTTTGCCTTTGAGGACCCACCTTGTAGTTT
>JADRCD010234486.1:7322-37680 GCA_019843815.1 Montemys delectorum
TCCTGGATGTTCTTGGCTCACTGGTCCTATCTCCTGGATGTTTTTGGTTCACTGGTCCTATCTTCTGGATGTTTTTGGCTCACTGGTCCTATCTCCTGGATGAGCCTGTTTGCTTTGCAGACTCGTGAGTTTTTAGTTCAACTACTGTGTTCTTCTGTTACTTTTGTACATTTTAGTATTTTCTCTCCCTTTCTTAAATTCATACATGTTTACCTTACTCCAATTAAAAGGTTTCTTTTTTTATTTTTAATTCTCTTTCAGATAAATCACATGATTCCATTTCATTGGGGCCAATCTCTGGTGATTCATCTCATTTCTTTGTTGAGAATATCTTTGCCTATTTCTCCTGCTTCCTTACTTCTATGTTGCTTGTTGGGCATTCGATAAAACCTAAAACTACCTCAGTCCCAATGGGGTGGCCTTATGTAGGGAAATAGCCGCCCCCAACACAAACACACTTTCCACCCCCTTACAAACTGTGCTGGAGGTTTTTAGTGCTATAGCGACTCTGTCCTTCCTCAGGGAGAAGCAAGCTGCTGTGGCCTTTGTTCATTTTCCGTGTTGAGTCTGTGACTAGGGGAAGCTAATGGTATCCTCTAACCCAAGCTACTGTCCTTGTGCTTTGTGACGGGACTCTAGCAGTAGCCTTGGGGAAGTAACTTGGGAGCCTCCACACTTAGTGTGCTTATTCTGTGCACATTAACTTAATAGGTATTCATTGACACTACCGAGATAGGACACTTGGGTTGCTGACCCCCCCTACAAGGACATGGCTTTAGACAGAGGACTCTAACTTACTTAATCATATGAAATGGAAAATAGCGATGTCCCCTTATTTGGCAGAATTCAAAATTTTACAAGTTAATGATTGTAAAATTTCTTGTGGGTCTTTGTACCACCCCATCTAGACAGAGAAACTATTTTCTCTATGGATACACGTGTTTTCTTAATACTCGTTCAAAGCTTACCAAGTGTGCCAACACAGCACTGAAGACCTGCTGTCCTGTCAGTCCTGTACCATGTCTGCATTGTGGCCTTTGACCTCTCTGCTGTTCTTTCCTCTCCTCTTTTCTCTTCTGCTCTCTCAGATACCCTCTCTCCTTTACTGCCCCCTTCTTTTCTTTTGATCTCTCTCCTTCTCCCTCTTCCTCTCTCTCCCTCCTCCTCACCCCCTCCCCCTCTCCCTCTCTCTCCTCCTTCCCCACCTAATCTCCCTACCACAGGATCCATATTTTTCCTCTTCTTTTCTCTTTTTTTCTTATTGCTTCTCTTCTCCCCTTTCTGGTTTGATCCTGTTTTTTTCCCCCCACATCTTAGAGCTTCCATATGTGCATAAAGAAGAGTTTGACTTCAATAGATTCAAGATTTCACCAGCCCTCTGCTGAGTGTGGAAGATGAGGCTAGTCCACTCTGGGCATACATCTATAAATTACACGGATTACCTGGTCTTGTTGATGTTTAGACTTCCATGTCAGTCACTGAGGCTTGAAGAATGAACACTAAGATGGAGCCCACCCCGGGTTTGATTCCTGGAGACCAGAACTGCGAGGCACCTATCTTGACCAGCAAGAAAGATACCACACCGTGCTCTTCTTCCAGCAGTTTATTCAGGATCCTTTAACAATCTGCAAGCTTCTCCGCCTACAAGCTTCCCCCCCCCTCCCCCCAGGCCAGTCCAGATATGGTATCCCCAAGCCAATCAGCGCTGGGAGCGTACTGCTTCGCTATTGGCCAATGGTTGCATCACGCCATTTCTGACACAGGCCCTTGCCAAAGGAGTTGTTTACCATGGAGAGCGCTCGCTGTCGGGCTAGCAAAAGGCGGAAAGCCGCGCCATTTTAAGGCATGGCTTGTTGCAGCTCTCCACACAGAACTATAATTATTCTGATTGGCAGTTACCTCAGAATTAAAAGGAGGGAGAAGGAGAGATTTGTTGGCTGCAGTCTCTCCTAACAAAGTGTAGGAGGTGATCCAGGTAGTGTTCTTATCAGAGAAAAACAAAGGTGCACTGGACAGGAGGAAACAATAGCTGTCCCTATTCATCATGTCTAGAAGACAGTAATTTTCATGATGACACCACACAAGTATGACCTCAGGGACTGAAGGATTGTTTCCAAAGTAAACTCATGAACATGGACTGACATCCACAAATATTTTCATATGTCCTTATATGGAATATGGTGGCTAGACTGGTTTTTGTTTTGCTTTTGTTTTTGTTTTTGTTTTTATATCTAGTGAGAGTCTCTCACAGTCACCAAGAATAAACTATTTTAGTACTTTAGTGCGTAAGAACACAGTTTGTGAAAGCCACCATAAGCAATGGGAATGAATAAATAACTGAGATCAACTTAACTCCACTCAGAGTATGTGGGTTTGATCAAAATTTTAAATGTTTCAGGGAGAAAATGAGATGAACCACTAAGATACCTGGATAGTAAGGACCCACTGAGTGGTTGGTTGCACAGTGTCTGCCTCAGCCTCAGGAGGTAAAACTGGGTGTGACTCTGTCGGTGAGTGAGCCCCACCCATCCTCTGCATCTGGGGAATGCTGGGTGTTCTTCAGCCATGCTTAGCATGGTTCCTCTTAGCCTCTCTCGTGTCATGTGATAATAACACTCCAGGTTCTCTTGACGTGTTTTGGTCAATAACCTACCTTCACACTGGACTCTGGGTTATTGCTCAGTGGATCAGCCAAGGGAATTAGGAGCAAAGGAAGTTCAGGGAGGTGGAGTGGCCTGCCTGCAGGACTGGGGAGAGAGCTAGGACTCAGTTGAACTTTTCTGAGTACATCACCACCAAGTTCTCTTTCATAGTCTTTCCTCTGTCCCTTCTTCCTTAGACTATGCGAGATAGTTCATCTTCTTTGGCTCATTTCCTGGTCTTCCTTAGCTTTCCAAAGGCAGGCATCATTTAAGGCAAGGGGATGCTGTAGCATTTTCTCTGTCCAATCACATTAGGGCAGTGACAGACCTGTGACTGGACAGGAATAGAGAGGTAAAGCGAGAGTTGGAGGAGGAGAAAGGTCAGAGGAGCAGGAGCAGGTGTTGTGATCATGGAGGCAGACGATGAGGACGAGCCAGACCCCACAAGCTTATACAACCAAGCAAAGGTTTTTACAAAATAGATTAATTGGGTTAGGATATTGTCTTTATTATTTGGCTCTGAAATTATTGTATTGGCATCTTGTAAATTGTGATTTTTATTATTGTATAAATCTGATTGGATATTAAGGCCTTAGTCATGCTTTATTTACCATGTCTTAGGTGCTATTTAGATAAACGATTGTGGGGGTGTGTAAAGAGTTGCATGGGAGTGAGATGTTTTTAATAGCTGGGAGAGAATAATAAGAGCCTGCCGGGATGTGGTGATGCTGGTCAATACTGGCTCAAGAACATGGCTCTGCTGGAAAGAGAGTCTGTGGGGTGGATTCATTTTTTAAATTCCTGAAACAGGGGGACTCAAAGTTCACCAACAATCACAACTTCCTTAAGGGATTCAGCATTCTTCCCAACACGTCTCCATCGTCCTGCTCTAACTTCATCTGTGCTTCTTCTAACATTTTGATGGTGTTGTGGGTTACAGAGTTCAGAAATCAGCCTCTGGCATGGGCTTATGGAGGAAGGACAACGAAGAAAGGAAAAAAAGACTCAGGCCCAGGACCAGGAGCCACAGAACTGCAGAAGGATGGAGCCATTGCTGTCCACAGGCTGGCCAGAGGAACCCTCACTAGATAGATGACCAGGCCCTTATTGTTGCACTGCTTCCTTACGACATCGTCCTGAGGACTCCTGAGAGGAATTTGACTTGATCTGGAAGCCAAAGAAACCAGCAGTCAGCAGTCAAGAAGTCAGCAGTCGAGAAGCCAGCGGTTGTGCAGTGAGGTTCTCAGAACTGTGCTCCACAGACATCTTTGCTGTGCTGATTTGTGATGGTTCAGTTGCTTTATGCTTTTAGGTTTCACCTCGGTAACAACAGTCTCGCCTGATTAGGAGTTGGGGCTATTTTCTGGGATTAAGAAAACACCCTTTCTACAAAGCAGCTTGGTAGATTTCCTATTAGGTCATTGTTGGAGTTGGGGAACAAAATGACTAGCTGCCCCCAGAATAAAAAGAATGACGTCTTCAAAACATCCACCGTGGAGAGATAAATATTACCTCTGTTGGAAGAACCTGACAAGTTGGGACGGAGAACAAATGATAAATATGGGCTTTGTTTAAAATGTAATTAAGCTTCAAGTTTCTGTTCTGTTCAGTGGTAAATATTGCATATGCACTAGTGGAAAGGAACTCTGGAAGTTTATAGTTGGAAGATGAATAACTCCAGGGTAGCAACGAGCATTGGGTTTAGACTTGATTGACTAAGGCTGTCTCACACAAGGTGGCTTCCTGTCCTGGGGGAGGCTAGATCTGCTGCAAGCGACCAATCCCAGCCTTTTCTTTTCCAATGAGGCCGCCACTCAACTTCTCATTAACCTCAGCCTTAGGATGGATCTAGGGCCTGAGTGTTCTGAGGGAGCCTTCCCGCAGGAGAGGGGCTGAGTACTTAATGAGTGCTGCCAGCTATTTCCTGTCATCCCCTAGCAGTGTTTCCCCACGTTAAATCTTCCTTATTATACAGAAGTAGCGGCCAAAGTAATCCTTCCGACTCACTTCATTTGACGGTGCAATTTAAAAATACATTTCCCCAGGGGCAAAATACGCCTGATAAACAGAAAGAACTATCTTTTAAAAAGGAGGATTTTAGTGCACAAACGACTGTCTTCCATTTTTTGGCATTAAAGAGGAGCAAATAAAATGACTAATCTCTCTAAGTATTAACAATAAAAGTGCTGACAAAATCTTAACTATGTACCTCACATCCTTAGTAACTCTGTAATTATAGCTCTGGTTAAATACACATGTGCAAGCACACACACACACACACACACACACACACACACACACGAGTTCTCACAACACCCCCAACACAAGCATACAAGAGCACCTGTGGTCTTGCCCATTTGAACATGTAAGCACATGCCCCTGAGCGTGTTTTAGAGCATGTATGATTACTGTCCACTCTCACTACTGCCTTCCTCCCCACAGAGGGAGCATACTTGAATGCTGACTCTCCACATGAGTCATTCAACTGCTCTGAACAGGCTAGTATGGCTTTTAATAAAATGTCTTTATGTAACCCCAGTTACAGTAGATGATATTCCAAACCCATGATTATTGATAGATATTGATCAGAACCGGGACTCACTTACGCATACATGACTAAAGCATAAAGATGCATTTGTTTTTATCTTTTCCCCCACAGCGACTATGGTTTTGGGGCTTATTATTAATGCAATAGGATCTTGATATGAGGGTGAGCCAGTGTGGCCCAAGATGCTAAGAAAATGACACTCTTCTGAGAGGTCGCAGGCAAGCCGGCAGCAGGAGTTTCCAGGGCTCAGGGAAAGGGCTGACCCAAGAGAAAGGCTTTCTCACTTCCTTTGGCCCAGACCCTTGCAGGTCTGGTTTTCCTCTCTGTGCTGGAATGGGAGGTGGACTTTTGTCTGTGAGTTTCAGCCAAGTTTCATCCCCCAAGGGCACTGAATTCTGCAGAGAAACTGAACCAGTGCCAGGGAGGAGAAGGTTCTGCAGTTCAGCTAGTCAAGGAGCGCATCCACAAAGACTCATGGTCTGGAGACACTGGCTGTGGTTATAGTGAGACGTGCAGAGGCATCGGGAAGGAGGGCTAGGCCTTGGGATAACTATAGCATCTAAAGTCTTCAAGTTTTGACAAACATCTCTACACAAGCATGGTAGGCAGGAAGGGTGGTTGATTGTATGACTCTCCTGTCTCACTTAGCTGTAATTAATTGCCCTTTTCCCAAAATAATATGACTCATAGGGTAGAGTGGATGGGACAGGTTCTGTCTTTTTTTCTTTTCTGGGCGGTACCCACCTCACCTTGGCCAAGAGAATAAGCTATTTGGGTCATAGGTCAGTGCTCATCTGCCAGAGAAAAGGGTGATGGTGAGGTGGGGCTGGGGGCTGGGGGCTGGGATTGTCTGCAGATAGAAATGATAGTTAGTCAAGGAACAATAACAGATAGTATTTACTTAGTATTAGCTAAACAGCATGTCCTTTCTTCTCCAACCAGCCAAAGCATCCATTGAAATGATTGTTGAAGGAATAGATAAAGGAACAAAGCTCACAGGGATTAAGCAAGCTGCTCATCCAATCCCATACCCAGTTCTAAGTTCTAGACTGACTCCAGGTCTGCCTGAAGTCTGATAGGAGTTTGAGTGACATTTGTCATTAATCTAGATTGAGGCCCTAAAAATAATGGAGGACATAGATAATAAGAAAGGAA
This sequence comes from Montemys delectorum, assembly GCA_019843815.1. NCBI lineage: Eukaryota > Metazoa > Chordata > Mammalia > Rodentia > Muridae > Montemys > Montemys delectorum. The sequence continues at coordinate 13,668 of JADRCD010234486.1, forward strand.
AGACGCTGGGTGGCGGTGGCTCATGCATTTAATCTCAGCATGTCAGAGGCAGGGGCAGGTGGATCTCTGTGAGTTGAGGCCAGCCTGGTCTACAGATCCAGTTTCAGGACAATTAGGGCTATACAGAGGAATCCTGTCTTGAAAAATCAAAAGTTAAATTGAAGACAGAAATAAACCCACACCCCTACAGACACTTGAAGTTTGACAAAGTAGCCAAAACCAGATGGTGGAAAAAATAAGGTTTCTTCAACAAATGTCTAACTGGATGTCTGCATGTGGAAGAATCAAAAGGCATCCATATTTATCTCCCTGCACAAAACTCAAGTCCAAAGGGATCACACACTTCAACATAAAACCAGGCACACTTAATCAATCTAACAGAACAGCAAATGGGGAATAGCCTTGAACTCGTTGGTACAGGACACAACTTCCTGAACAGAACACAATGGCTCAGGTCAAGAATTAATAATGGGATGTCATGAAACTGAAAAGCTTCTCTAAGTCAAAGGACACTGTCGTCAGTACAAATCAACAGCTACGGATTGGGAGAAGATCTTCACTGACCCTACATCCAAATGAAATTTAATATCCAAAGTATATAAAGAACTCAAGAAGCTAGGCACCAACAATCCAAATAATCCAATTTAAAAATGGGGTACAGAGCTAAACAGAGAGTTCTCAACAGAGAAATCTTGAATGGCCGAGAAGCACCTAAAGAAATGTCCCCAAACCAAGCCAAATCACATCAAACAAAAAGCAAAAAACAAAGACAAACAAACAAAGAGCAAAAAAGAAAGAAAGGAAGGAAATTTGGCTTGGGAATCGAAGCCAGAAAGAAAACAAGTCATCGTGCTAGTGAGAACAGGAAAGGAAAAGTGGAGACAGGCAGCCACCGTCAAGATGGCCAGAATGCTTTCACCGAACGGAAAGGTCAGTCACCTGCATTACCTGGGTGGAGGAGTAAAAGATAGAACAGGTTAGACCCTCTGCTAAGGGAAGAACGAAATCTGGTCGGAAGATAGGAAAGGGGGGAAACTCAAAAAAACAAACAAACAACAGCAACAGCCCACCCACTTACCCCAGGATTACACGAATTCAAAATGAGTGGTCTGTAGAGTTCAGAAAGGGAATGAAATGCCCCTTGGCCATTTGGTCATGTGTGTGTCCCCGTTCTCAAACCCTATGTCCTACTCCAACCCCCAACCCCACCCTCCAACCCTCCACCCACACCCAAAGCAAAGCACTTATCAGCATCAACATTGCTGGAAGTGGAAGGACTCTGGATAAGACTAAATTTCAAAAATGTCTAGGCGGGTACAAAGATGCAAGGCCACATGAGACAGCTAGCAATACACTTCTCCCACCATCCCTGGCCCATCCTATTAACCGCAGATCTGTGGAGTCAGGCCAGGTTGAGGTTACATGCCAGGCACTCGTGGGCTTCTAAGATGTGACCTCTTCTGTTTGGGACACTTATGATTTTTACAGAAATAATTGTATTGAGAAAAATTTGTGGAGACGTATATGTATTCTGCTGCTTGAGTGAGAAAGTCCCTGAATTTCTCTATTTGTATTCTGTATGAGAATATGGACTGTGAATCTCTCCATCTGAACACAGTAAGCAACTTGGGGATGAAGCTTTCATAATAAAGAACGATATCTTATTTCAGTGAATGTCCACAACGTTTTCAATACTTGGATAATTTTGTCTGAGAATGGTAGATCTAGGAATATAATCACTATACCAGTGAGATTAGTCAACTCTTAGCACTGTTAGCTCATTAGAAAACAAAACAAAACAAAACAAAAAACTACTTAGTTTTCTTTTCCGTGCAGGGCTGTTTTGCCTGCATTCCAAGTCTGCACACCACGGACGTGCAATACCCTCAGAAGCCAGAAGAGGGCACTGGATTGGCTGGAACTATAGTTACCCATGGTTGTAAGTTGCAATGTGGCTACTGAGAATCCAATTCAACTCATCTGGAATAGCAGCTAAGCTCTTACTGCCGAGCCATCTCTTGAGACCTCGGAAGTTTTGATCTGCATATCTCTGCTGACTACCTTGGATATTCCTTGGCTAATTGACCTTGTGCGTTCCTATCTTTTTGTCTAATTTTTTGATTCAGTTTTTACCACCCCTCCCCTTGATTTGTAAGAACATTTTACTTATGTAGATACAAATGAGTTGTCAGTTTTATGTTTTGCTAACGTCTCTTCTCCTTCTGGTACCTGTCTCTTTACTGTTTTTAGTGACACATTTAGAACGTTTCCAGTTTCATGTCATCTTACTTAGCAACATTTTCAGACATACTGATTAAAAACCTACCTTTATCTCAAAGTCACAGACACATTTTTTTTTGTATTTCTTTCTGAAAATGTAAAATTGTATTTTCCTCAGTAGGCATTTAATCTAACAGCCCCCCCCCCCCCCCCCCCCAGCCAGTTTCTGCACTTCATGCATATCCACAAGCCTCTTCACCTCCCAGTTGTATAACATACCGAGTCGGCTGATCAAACCCACCAGCTAATTTATCTCCAAGAAGAAAAGAATCACGTGATTATGTCAAAAGGCACAGGAAGGGCATTTGGTAAAGTCACATTTATTCACCATGGAAGCTTGGGATAGTAAGAGAGATCGCTCAGTGGGTAAAGAGTGAGCTTGCTGCATGAGGACGGACCCGGGGTGGCTCCCCAGCACCCGGTGAAAAGCCAGGTGTGCAGGAGGCATGCACCTGTGAATCCTAGCACTGGAGAGGTGGGGACAAGCACGTCCCTGGGCTTGAGGACTAAACTGGTGAACTCGAGGCTCACTGAGAGAGCCTGTTTCAAAAAATCAGAGAGCAACCAGCATTGATCTGTGGCCTCTACATACTCAAGTACATGCAGATGTTCATAACTGTGTGTACTCATGCATGCATGCACAAATATGTGTTAATATGTGTGTACATATATGTATACAAGTATGTATATATGTATGCATTACATATATACATGCACACGTGATTTATACACATATGTATACATATACACAGATATGTGCATATATGTATATATATCTATATATATGTATATAGGTGGGTATATATGTATATATGTAATATACAGATGTATGTGTATATATGTATGTATATATGTGTGTGTACATATATATACATATATGTACATGCACAGACATCACATTCCCCCCTCATATTTCTTTTTTTAAAGATCTACTTATTTTATGTATGAGTACAGTGTAGCTGCCTTAAGACACACCGGAAGATGGTGCCAAATCCTATTACAGATGGTTGTGAGCCACCACATGGTTGCTGGGATTTGAACTCAGGACCTCTGGAAGAGCAGTTGGCGCTCTTGACCTCTGAGCCATCTGTCCAGCTCATGTCTCCCTCACATTTCTACAGTTGATATCATGGTGTTAGATATGATGTCAGTGTTAGAAGTGGAAAGCTGTACTGAAATGACCAGCGCCACTTACACACGAAAACATTTCTATAGACCAAGACCTCACAGACTCCATGGAGGACGGGCACACTGGACAGTGGACGTGTATAGAACACACAAAACTGTAAAACTCTCAGGACATAACATAGCAGAGAGTTAGAATGACTTTGGGTCTGGTAATGAGTTTTTAGATACAGCACCAAAGACACGGACATAGATGGAAGAATCCGTAAGTTGACAATCAATAAAATTAAACCACTCTGTTCTGTGAGAGATACTGCCAGGGACGTGTTGATGAGCTGTGGGCTGGAAGGAATTATTTTCAAAGGGCGTGTTTGGTAAAGAAGCAGCACAGAGAACAAGGAACTCAAGACAGGAAGTCAGGTACCCCAGCTTGAAAAGTAGTCCAAAGATTTTACAGGCATTTCATGAAATGTGTACACGTGCACACCCACTGTATGTATATGATGTACGTATACAGGTGGCAGGCACCGGTGAGATGCCTTCTATCACCTAGAGTCAGGACACCGTGATTTTAAGCAGCAGGATGTTGCCATACCAGAGACGGACAGTGACAAGTGCTGGAGAAGGGGACGGGACAGCAGGAAGTGTTATTCACTGTTGATGGGTGTAGAGATCAGTACTGCAACTTTGACAGGAAGTTGGGCAGTTTCTAACCATCTAAAAAGACTCTTACCATGATATCTGCTTATTGCTGTCTGGAGTTTGCTCAGAGGATGAAAAGTTCTATGGTCACAAAACCCTGCACATGACTTAATAGCAGCTTTATTTGTAAGTGACCCTCAAGATGAGCACATGTACATTGTGATAGGTCTACACAGCGGGATGCTATTGATGGAGTCGTATGGAAAGAAACGAGGGGGTGTCTTAGATGTATTTTTATGAAGTGAAAGAAGCCAGTGCTACATTCTGAATGACTGTGGCAAAAGGCAAATCTGTGAAGACAGGATCAGGTGAGAGAGGACAACCAGCGAGAGAGTGCATAGATGCTCTCTGCCAGGAAATCACTCCATGAGATGTCGTCACGGTGATTATGCAGTAGACACTTCTCCAGATCTATAGAGTGAACAATGCCAAGAGCAAACTCCAATATACACCTTGGGTTTGGGGGTGATAACATGGCTGAAGTGTGGGGTTCATGGGAGAGCAGGTGGGGTGCGAAAGATGCCTGCCCTCTCTGTTCACTTCTGCAGTGTCTAAAAGCAATCTGCTTAGAATATTCTGCACACATAGAAGTGTGTCTACTGCGGCATCATATAGACTCAACCCCTCACCTTATCTCCTTTGCTAATGATGCCCTTCCCAGTCAGATACCAGATTTCTTGGCTTAACCTTTTAATACTATTCATTTCCCTTTTCTGTGGATGTGTTTGTCTTTCTGTTCAACCCCCTAGAATCTCTTTGATATATTCAAAACTTCTTACTGGTTTTATTTTCTTCCATAAAGTTTTGAAGATTAAAAGTGTTTGGATTTTCCTTTATCTCTTCCTTCCTGTCCTGGAATTTATTTCTCATTTCAATGTTTTCAGTATTTTCTCTTACAGATATTTATTGATATTTATTCTAGCTTTACATTACTGATTCATCCTTGCTCCTAAAATGAATGAGGTTCTGGTAATGGCAAGTTTTAAAAGAAGTGTGTGTGTGTGTGTGTGTGTGTGTGTGTGTGTGTGTGTGTGTCCTGTGTGTATGTGGGTGTTTGAATGTATACTGGACACAGGTTGCACCAGTTGACATTAGATATCTCCCTTTACTGTTATCCACCTTATATATCAGAGCAGGATTTCTTGAGGAACCTAGCTTCCTGTTTGGTTAAGTCTAGCTAGGGCATTTTCTTGAGATTCTTGTATATACTGAGCCATACTGAGATGAGAGATGGCTGCCACATCCTCCTGGCTTTTGCAGTTGGTTCCAGGGATTCGAGTTGCCATCCACTGGTTACACGGCACATGCTCTTTCCCTCCAGCCATCTTCTCAGTCCAAACCTATTTGTTGTATGTTGCAAGCCTTCCTTCTGAGTGTGGAGTCGGTCTCTCCAGTCTCATTTCAGAGCAGCACTGAAAAGGCCCTGAGAACCGAGGGCATCCTTGTGGGATGCCAGGGAATACTAGTCTGTCTGTGTGGGCATGAGTTTACTCGATTTCCTTCATCCACAGAGGGATCCCATGACTCCAGCCTACCCTAGTTAGGTTTTATTGCTGTGAAGAGACACCACGGCCAAGATGACTCCTATAAAGAACAACACTTAATTGGAGCTGGCTTACAGTTTCAGAGGGCCAGTCTGTTATTACTATGGTGGGAAGCACAACCGCATGCGGTCAGACATGGTGCTGGAGGAGCTGAGAGTTCTACTTCTTAATCCAAAGGCAGCCAGGAGAACATTTTTAGTTTGTCGAAAGATTGGGAGAGAGAAATTGTGCAAGGAAACATGCCAAGGTTTCTCTCCAAGTTGCGACATTACTCATGATGGTTTATCATTTCTTTAAAAAACTCTTTCAGTATTTCCCCAATTTCAATCTAATTAGCAAAGTGCAATTTCATAGGAAGGAAACTTAAAGTTACGCTTAAAACATCCTGCCGCTCAGCCAGAAGGATGAGTATCAGTGACCTAGAGAAGGAACGGAGTTCATGTTTTCCAGATCAAACGTTAACATTTCAATAGCAACTGAAAGGCAGGGTAAAGAAACAAAGCTCTGCTCTTCTGCTACGAAGTGAAACACATTCTCTTCATCGAACACAAACCCCGTGGCGGGTGTGAGCAATGTGCACGCTGTGATTAGGAAATGCATGAGTCGGGGATCTAGTGGAAGGGTATGTTCTTACGATATACTTTCTGTGGTATTGGAAGATGATTTTCAACACCTAGCTGTAAGCCAGAACACTCCAAAGTGCTCCTTTTCCTTGAACACTTGGTTCTGATGGCTCCTCTGCCAAGAACTCCTGTGGCTTTAATCCACCACGCTTAGCCATGGACACTGTGCCCGTGTCTGACATTTGCACGCACCGCTGTGCTTTCTCAGCCAAGGCATTTGGAGACTGTGTGTGACCTGGCTAGTACTTCTGTGAAGAAATTTGATTAATTTTCTTCCTTTATTTTTGATCAAATAGGAATTTTTGAAGCTTCTTTTGACCACAAATCCCTTTTCCGAAAGACCTCTCCTCCATGTGATTACCATATGTTCTGTGGCTAGTGGGTCTGGGCAAGGATGATGCCCGTAAGTTCAGAGGTGAGGGGAAGATTGGCTTGGCTGGCCCATCTTGCCCCCTGTTCTTGTGGCCGATTGAGGGGCATTTTATTGCTGCCACCTTGGGAAGAGAAGGAGCTGTCTTATTTGTTCCTCTGCGTTGCTTTGAGCTTTTGGACACATCTTAGGTGGTTCCCAGCTGTTTTCCAGCGCTCAGCCTTTGTACACGTCTGAAGCATCTGCGGGAGCTGCAAGCTAAAGTACACGTATAAGTGCTGGTAATTGTCAAGTGTACAGCTGGAGCCCGGAGATAGGACGGTTTATTGTCTAAATTTCCAGCAAACACAATTTTCATGAAAGCAATCATTCGGGGATTTCCCCTATGGCATTTGCTTTCTATTGCCTGGACCCCTTTCATGAAATGAAATAGGGAAAATAATTCGGGAATCTAAAATAAACCAGACTCTGTTGATATTGGTAATCTTGACGGTATGCACACACTTGGTGAAGTGCCGTCAAACAAACGGCTCAGAAATGATCAGCAGTCCTAACGGTTCTCAAAGCCGTGCTCTAGGGACTTCTTCCATAGTGGAAAGCCACCAGGATATTGGAAAGAGGTTCTAGTCTCAGCACTGCCTCTGAATGGCCCTTGACTATTACCATCAGCACAACTGCCTTTTACTGAGTGCTCAGTGCCTGCAAGCTGCTGAGTTACAGGCTGTCACGCCAGTGTGTCTGTAATGCCAGGGCTTTGCTTGGCTATGGGGGATGGAGTGTCAGGGAGTGAAGCAATCTCAGGCTAACTAAGAGGGGTGGAGCCCTGGATTCTCATACTCACTAAAAGGGGTGGCCCCCAATCTTGTATTCACTGAAAGGGGCGGAGCCTCCGGAGTCTCATACTTACTAAAGGGGGTAGAGCCCCGCGAGCCTGACTTGAAGCTCAGCTCCATTTTGTATTCCAAACCAGTATACGGCACTGGGTGGGTGGCCTATATTAGCACATTAGAATCAAATGCCGGAAGTGTTTGTGTGTGTTTGGTGTGTGTTGTGTGTTTTACGCTGGAGACGGCACTTTCTTTCATTACAGTTTGTTGGAACTGGGTCTACCCATCATGAAGGATCCTAGGTTTGGCAATGGAATCATCGGTTCTTTCAAGAGAGTATATCTCTACAGAGTGACGCTATGGCCTAAAATGAAGAATCCATGATCCCTAGACTTCTAGTCTGAAATGTTGTTATGGGTCCAGAAGAACTTACCTGTTTGTTTTCATGTCTCAGCATGGACCCTGTCACCATGCAATGGAGGAAAGGCTGCCTAATGTCCTATTCTCAGTTCTGACCCAGCAACTTATAAGTCACTGCCAATGGCATAATAGTTTCTACTCAACTTCTCTGCTTTAGCAGATGTGAGGCGCTATCTTGGCGTAGGGATGGCTCGACAGGCAGAATCCTGTATCCGAGTCTTAAGCACAATTTATTGCACCCTCATAGGTGTTAGGTACCACTGGGGAGTGTGTGTCCCTTCTGGAAGGATGAGCCCTTTGGAAGATACACCAATCAATTTTGTCTTCCTGAGAGAGCCTTGCATATACTTGGTGAGCTTTGCTGGTCTCTGGGAGAGTGAGCCAGATATGTGTTTGAGATATCCATCCTCACACTTACTGTTTTGATGTATGAAATGCTGAGATGACCGGGGACAGGGGGGTTCTCTCTACGCAGTTCCTGCTAAGGTTTCACGATCGCAACTTCTCACACTAGAGACAAGCACTTTAAGTTTAAAAACAAGAAATGTAGAACTTTTTAAGCTTTTCAATATGAGGTCTTGTTTCTATTTTTCATTAAATAAGCAACTTATTTCCAGGGTCTTGCTTGCTTTTGCTGTTTAGACTGTGGATCCCACGCTACTACCTAGCATTGTCTGAAAAATCACTGTATGGTCCACAGTGGCCTTGAACTCATGGCAATCCTCCTGCTTCAGATTCCCAAGTGCCTGCGTTATGTGCATGAACTATGATGTCTGCCTGTGGTATTTACTCTAAAACCTAACGATATCTACTTTCAAATACTCTCAGTATTGGTGGGTCTAGAAGAATGTTGGCCCTTCCAGTGTGAGACTCACAAACTTCCTGGGGCCTGAGAACCTCTCCCCAGGAACTGACGGAGGTTTGGCAGCCGGTACAGAACTCTAAGTATGAGCTGGTATTTGTAAGTGCCTCTCATCAACTTAGAGAGCCCCACAGTCAGAATGTATTACTTTCTGGCTCAAGATTTTGCACCTGGCTTATTATGAATGCACGGTGTAGATCAGTGTATTCATCCAAACCTTTCCTGGATGAGTTGTGTTTTGGGCGTTGTGGATGGATTTGTAAGTTTGCAAGTTGGTAGGTATGTGTGTGCATGCATGTGTGGTGGAGGCCGTAGGTCAACTTTTTCCTCAATTGCTCTCCACCTGCGCTTTTAGACAGAGCCTCTTGCTGGACCTGGGTCAAGTTCTGGTACTGACTGGACAACAAGGTTTGAAGATGGAGACTTCACTGTGGCGGTGAATGGGCTAACTGGATGCATCCATCATTTCAAGCTGAAACCACCCAAAGACCTGCAACCTCAGAGAAGCCCTTTGACCCACAGTCCTCAAGCAAGCCATAAAAGTTGACTTAGGAGGGGCGTCCTTCCCACACGAGGCCTGAGAAGTAGTCCTGGTCACGAGAGACTGGGATCGAAGCTGTACTGGAGCTGAATAAACTGAAGTATCCTGTATCTTTCAGGCCTCTCCACCCTCAGCCCTCTCTTAGTAACATTGTTAGAAGCTGTTGCTCTGCTTCACCTGCTCCTTGGTCCCGCCATTGTGCCCCAGATATGCTTTTCTTAGTCTGAAACAGTGAGATAGCCCTATTCCTTCATCAATTCTGCCAACTTTACCCGCTTTGAAGATCTCCAGACTCCTGCTTGTTGCACTTCTGATTAATTGGTTTCTTAGAGTCCACCAGAGAGCCCACACAGGGAGAAGGGTATAGAGGAAGTCTTTATTGTTTTCCTCTACAGTAGGGGATTCAATGGTGGTGGGAGGCTACGTCCGGGAAAAGGTAGGTTGTGGGACTATCTGTGGCTGAAGATGAGTGTGGTCTAGTTCATTCATCCATCTGTTCAACAGTGTTTAGTGAGATCTTATTGTGTGGGACATATTAGCTGAAGGATGATGTCTTAGTGTTCTATGGCTGTGAAGAGATACCATAACCATAGCAACGCTTATCAAAGAAAACATTTGATTGGAGCTTATGGTTTCAGAGCTTTAGTCCATTGGGGTCATGGTGGGAGTATGACAGTGCACAGGCAAACACGATGCTGGAGAAGCCGCTGAGAGCTACGTTCCGATGCACACGCAGAGAGACTTCGGGTTTGCATGGACCTTTGAAACCTCAAAGCCCATCCTCAGTGACACACTTCCTCCAACAAGGCCACACCTCCTGATACTTTCAAATAGCGCCACTCCCTGAGACCAAGCATTTGAATCTCTGAACCTGTGGCACCCATTCTCATTCAAGCCACCACATATGGAAAGAGTCATGGTCTCTGGGACTCCAGAGTAAGGAGAGCTGAGGCTAGGCCAGTGAATAGCTCAGTGCTGTATAGAAATGTCACAGTTACAGCAGGGAGAGGCAGTGGTGCCATCCCAGGTGAAGGGAGTGTTGGGAAGGGGGGAACAGAGCCAAGATGGCGGATGTTTGATTTTGGACTTTCAAAGCAAATAGAAATACTTGCCTATAAGACAGCGAGAGAAGTAGCCACTGAAGAGGTAGCCTGGACAAAGGGCACAGTCCTAAGGAAGAACTTGTGGGTAGAGGAGTGAGGGGTCATAGGGGGATCATGTTCAATGGTGTCACTTATAGACCCTTACCCTCATGGTGGAGTTAGGGCTCATGGGGGCAGCTCTAATCCAGAAAAGGTGCTGACTAGACTTTCAGGATTGAGAGATGACTCTGGGCACCCCGAAGCTGCTGGGCTGGAGGGAGACGTGCAGAGACTAATTTGTAAGGAGAGCAGGGCACCACTGTGATTGTATCACATGTAAGCACACACTGCTCCCTTCTCTGTGGAACGGGACAGGGTTGCATAAATTCTGTGTCTACACTGAGCACAGGTCTAAGATGTTTAGTTTGTTGACTTTTTTTTTTTTTTTTGACAGGGTCTTGTGTAACAGAGGCTGGCCTTGAACTTGCTGTGTAGGCAAGGATGGCCTTAAACTTGCAGCCCTCATGTTTCTGCGTCTAGAGTGATGGGATTACAGGCATACATTTAGTTCTTAGGATGTAATTTAAAGCCTCAGAAAGCCAGGAAGGCCTATTAGGACACTGGAAGTCAATGAATTAAGTGTCAGACAAGAGGTAGTTTTTGTGTATAAGTGTTATTTTTCTACATTCAGGACAAATCGCTTCAGGTTATTATTAGCCCATTTGAACATCCCACCAACATAAGACTAATAACAAGATGGATTTTATTTTATTTTATATGCATTGGTGTTTTGCCTGCATGTATGTCTGTGTGAGGATGTCAGATGCCCTGGAGTTACAGACAGCTGTAAGCTGCCATGTGGGTGCTGAGAATTGAACCTGTGTTAAACCCACTCTAACTGAGATTTAAGTAAGGCATTTCTAAAGGACGTCTCCAACAGGGCTAATGAGAAGGCTCAATTTTACTAAAAACCTGGGCTTGATACATGCATTTACATGTAGTTTTATAAGTATGTTTGACATGCAAGCTCCAAAGACACATTCTGACCAAAGATTCCATTGTCCTCAAAAGAAGAAAGGAAGGATCTGGTTAAATCCAGGAGCTATATCTTTCCTTTCTTGTCCTCACCTTGGCCCTTTCTGTGGCTGAGAGTCTAAACAGGGAGTGCCAGGGCATATAGTTCCTGTAGCAATCCAACCAGGTCAAGGGTAACAAGCAGACAACGAAAAACAAATATTTAAAGGCAACAATGTTGCAGAAATGAAGCCAGAGGGGCAAGCCAGATCCTCTTACATTGACTCCGAGATAAAGTCCTAACAGGTGCTGGGACTTGGGTCAACATTATTAATAGAATGGAAATTCTAATGGGAACAGCAGAGTGATTCTGGGAGCTAAGCACTAAGACCCTGGTAAGGAGCAAATGGTCTCAAATATCCCCTTGTCACGAAATGGGTCCTAGTCGCCAGCTACACCTTCCTCTCCTACCTCATTCACGGTTGGTGCCAGGCATCAGTTTATCCTGCCTTGCATGCTGTTTGGTTTAACTGGAATCTACCAAGACACTTACTTACCTCGTGCCTCTATTGGGGTTGCTGTTGGTATAGCATAGTAAGGCCTTTGAAATAGGCTGGCGTGTTACTCCAATTGGTTCCCAGCAGCCAGAGCTTCTACATAGCCGGTACCCATCCGAATGGCAGGCGATGAGTGCTGGCTCCTGACAGCTTAGATTTCTTAGTCTCTTAGGCATGTGGCCCAAGGATAGCTCAGTCCTGCTCTGTCTGAATTTCTCCCATGACATAAATGATGAACTTCGGTGGCTGTACTTTTATTTTTTTATTTATTTTTGAAACTTGGCTTCAGTTTTAGCCCAGGCTGGTAAGAACTCAGTATGTAGCACAGGCTGGCTTAGAACTTATGGCAATCCCTCTGTCTCAACTGTTTGAGTTCTGGAATTACAGAGATGAGCTACCTCACTTGGCTTGAATGGCATACTTTTAAAACTCAAGTAGGTAGCATAAAATGTAATTTCCATTGTTTACTATTTAATATTGGGCCACTACTGTTATATGCATTCACAGTTTCAAGATTATACGTAAAGGAGAAACTTCCTCCCTCTCTTACCTGTGAGTGGCTTACCTTATTTTAACAGAGTAGAGCCAAGATAGCCTACAGACCTGACAATGTAGTGGCTGAAGTACACACTCAAGAAAGCAAAGAAAGGGCCACGGTTAGACTGCCCAATGCACGACAAAGAAGGCAGTGGCTTCTCAAATGGTCTGTCAAGTCCACCTGGGATACATGGAGTCTTCATTTGGATTAGAAGCAATTTGTGTGTGTGTGTGTGTGTGTGTGTGTGTGTGTGTGTATGTGCGTGCACGTGCGAGTATGTGTGTAAAGCATTTCCATATTTCACACACAGCCTCATTAGTTGACGGCTGGCAGAATCTGCATTTCCTGGGAGTGAAGGTCTGTAATGCCCTGGGCAGTGCCTCCCAGTGCCCTGGATGGCTGGGGTCAGGGAAGTCTCTGCTGCAGCTTTGGGGTTCCAGTGCAACCTTAGCACCTATCTTTCTTCTACTCAGGCCAAGCTGCCCTCAGAAAGTACGAGCCACAAAATGGGCCGAGGGCTGAGCTTTTGGGACAGTCTCGGGTTCCCTTGGGACCTGGTTAGCTGCCGACTCATGTGCTTGTAGTTTGGGGATCACTTTCATTCTGTGAGCATTATCTTCCTGACCTTTCAAAGATTGTGAGTGCAAGTTCAAAGATGTGGAGACGGCACGACTCGTAGGTGAAGAGACGGTGATTTGGAGTCTATGCCCATAGCTCCTCTGCATTCAACGCTGCCTCCTGGACACACTGGCAAGCCACTGCCCAAAGGCACCGGTGCAACCTTGAGTTGCTTGGTCATAAAATCAAGATAGTATCTATGTTGCAGGGTTGTCATGAGAATACATTTATTCAGGCAGTTATCCAAGAGTGTTTGTATCTACCAATGAGCATTCAGGCTAAATGGACATTTCAAAGGGACATCTTAGATAGACAAACCCTGCTTTCCCATGGCACCAGTATAACAAAACACTGTGAACTGAGAACAGATACGCCTCTAACCATGTGTCTAGTGCACAGCACAGACGGGTCTCTAGCAAATGTACCTGAGGCTGCTGGTTTGCCATATAGCAGGGTACATACATTTCCCTTCTCAATAAACCCAGCTCTGGACAGGAGACAGACAGACAAACAGCAAAATCAGGGTAGTACAGGGATTATAAGAGTTCTTTCTTGGGAATTGGCTCTAGAGGCTCAGTTTTAGAGGATATATGAAAGCTAGAGAGGAAAGGGGAAAATTGTGTGTGAGAGAGCACTCTGAACAAAGTGGGAGCACTATGGGCAATGTGGGAGCACTATGAACAATGTAGGAGCACTATGAACAATGTGGGAGCACTATGAACAATGTGGGAGCACTATGGGCAATGATATACAGGCAGGAGGGCAGCTTTCAAGGTGGATTGCTCTGAGAGGGAGAGTGCATTAAAGCAGGGAGGGGCTGGTGAGACTGTGGTGCTAAGCCCTGAACGCTGTGCTAAAGGACCTGGATAAGGTCCAGAAAGTAATGGTCCAGTCCCTGAAGACACTATTTAGGGGAGCACAGGGGCACATTTCTGTTTTAGAAAATCCACATCAATGGGGAATGTGCAGGACGGTAGGGATCGAAAGAGACGGAGATACAAGCAGGGTTAAAAGGCTTTAATGGTGTTTTAAGGGAAAACATGATATGGGCCTGAGCGATTACAGCAGAGATGGGGAGGGGAGATTGACCACGGCTGTGTTCCAGAGGACAAGGTCATCGGACTAAGATCACATCCACTCTAGAGAAAAGGAGAGCAAAAGGGCCATGCCTGCTCTGGGCAACTAGATAATATTAGGAGCAGACACAGCGTCTCACTTGAAGAAATTCACTGTTGAACGGGAAAGGGATAAACAGTTTTTTAAAAAGCACACAGCATGAATTAGGACTCGGGAATTTCCAAGTCTACGCTATGTATGTAGCAGGCAGGAGAGCACTTTGCACATGCCTTTCCTCTTTATATCTATCTCCATCTATAGAGCAGACGCTCCTAGTCATTGGCTGTGTGGAGACGGAGCCTTGGCATGATTTTTGAGGCCCTAAGTGACTTTCCTTTTGGATTTAGCTTTCTTATATATATATTTGAAGCCTGTGATTCTACATCAGAAATTCCTCCTTTCCCTTACAAAATGTAACTCTTTATTCCAAAGAAGAGGCTTGTGCTAGCGTCATTAGTCATTTGTCCACAAAGAAGAGTCCTTGTCTTGGGTCAGGTCTTGTGGAGCTGTTTGTGAACAGGGCAGGGAATGGATGAAGTTTCTGTTATCAGGTAGAAAGCAAGGGAAGTGTGGACTACCTGGAGTTAACCATTAGGGTGTATTGTAGGCAAATCAGTTCATGTGATTTAGTAAGTTTTAGGCAGATAGAAACATAATTAATAAGTTTGTTCTTAATCCTTTTTTATAACTTAGACCAGCTGAAGGAAGTCAGAGAAGCCAGATCCTGAGCTCTGACCTCAGACCTGACATCCAGCTCTTGCCCCTAATGGAAAATCAAGGTTAATGATGGATTGTCCACTAAGATTTGAGCATCTTTGAAGGTGTGCTAGCCTTGAGTGGATAGATTACTGTCTTTGCTGTTGTGTCATTGACTTATGCTTGTATGTGTGGAGGGGTGATAGGCAGGATGCAAGACAGGAGGATGTTGAGAACATATGGGCATGGCCCATCAAGACAAGTAGACTCTCAGTTTAATCTATCTGAGAAGTCAACCTGTACATGGAGTGGAACATCTCATGCTTGTGTGTGCTGCTGGGGTTGACTTACTGAATTCTCTCTTCACTGCTCTTCAGAGTCCTCAGAAGTTCACTCTCTTCCCTCGGAAAAATGGCAAGAATTTCTGCCTCTAGAATGTGGGGTCCCCTTGACTAACCTTCTCACTCATTCCTAGAGTAGGACATCACCTCTTTTCCTACAGATAGGAAAAAGGCAAGGGTGAAGTGTCTAAGTCTGTAGTTAATATTTTTAGGGACTAGGGTACAGCCAATGACGTGATCAATCAACCCCAGGGTGACATACACCAGGAGAGCCTTGAACTCCAGATCCTCCTGCCCCCACCTCCTAAGTGCTGGGATTAGAGGTGTGTGCCACAGTGCCAGTCCCAAATCCTTTATAATTGAGAAATATGTTTATGCAGAAATCTAGCAAACATGATGCAATTTTGGGATCCAGTAAGTTTACCTACAAGAAGAATAATCTAAAAATCCAAATGTTTTTGTTCAAAGCTTATAGAGAATTATAGCTACTTTTCTTTGTGGTGATTATCATTTTTCTAGGCAAGCAGTGGTAATTAACTCATACCCAGGGCAGCCGTGTATGACTGGGTGAGCTTCTTCCCATTGCCCTCTTTTGCCCTTCATTGTTGATTATACTTTCCATTTCTTCAAAGGCCTACAGAAAAGCCTGGCAATTTTTTAATCATCAAATCAAAGCTCCTTATTAGAATCATTTCATTTGGTGTAATGCAAGACGTGCTGTGGGTAATTTGATCAGTCCAGTCATTTCCACAATTAGAACAGGATCATTCCTTCCTGAAATATTCGCTAGGTCCACTGTTGGAGTCACACAATAGCGATGCACACAGCCTGGATGTCGTGTGGCCCCAAACCAGCTGTTGCTTAAAAACATTACGTACGCAAGTAGGCATGTGAGTATTACCTCTGGAAGCTTGTCTATCATCCCAGCAAGCCATGTTTGCGGTTCCTATCGATGCTTGGCTTGTTAGTTGGTGACTAAGGACTCACAAGTCAGGGTGTTTTGCTGTCTTCTCTGTTTGGTGGGTGTGTTGTGGATGCTCACCCACAGGAGATTCACCATCTTCTCTCTGTTTGGTTGGTGAGCTGTGGATAGCCACCCAAGCCTTCCCAGGATTCAAATGGTCAGGGGAAAGCCATGTTGAGACCCACCAAGTGCCGTCTCTCAGTGCTGTTTTCCTCCTGGGGGCCCTGTGCGCATGCTCGCCTTGCTGTGTGGTGTGAGGACAAAGCCTCCTGGGGTCATAGTGCTTGTGGTTACCCCATCTTCATTTTAAAGAAGGGAATGGCTGGACAGGAAGTGCATTTACCTGAGCCTCTTCTGCCGTCTACCTTAAAGGGCTGTGCTACAGAGCTCAGGGAAGATGCTCAGGGCAGATGGGGCTCAGCACTGGTCAGCCTGCCATGGCCTCTCTTCCCTCTTCTCCACACTTTTACAGTAGTTAGAATAGCAGTTCCCTCACATATTCATCACGGCTCTTACTGTTTTCAAGGTGTAAAATTTCGACATCTCAGCCACCTTTCCCTCCAGCTGCCCCCATGTTGCCCAACAGTAGCTTGGTTTGTACAAACCCCTCAGTACATGTCTTTAAACCTTCCCAGTTGTCATTGGTCTAGTGACTTCTAGTGACTTCTTTTCCTCACTTCCAACAGAGTTCCTTTTCCCCCCCTAGACAAAAATGAGAATTCCTGTTATCCACATTCTCGGACATCTCAACCATTTACAAATTGGAGAAGTATCTAAGTTTCCAACCATTTACAAATTGGAGAAGTATCTAGTAGGTATCTAAGTTCACTACAATAGAGACAGGAGTTTTAAGACTCCACTGTAACCCTACCGCCCTAACACAGCTCCATGTTGGAGAATTCTCCACGCTTCCTTAAAGGATTTTCCATATGTAAGGTTTGCATGGGATGATTGACATGATTTATGTGATATTTCCACTCACCATCACTTCATAGCTGTCTTCCGAATCACCATACTGCCTTCATTTTTAGTATGGAGGTATTATACTCCCTTATAGGAAGTATAATGGAGGAAGGAGAATAGGATTGGCAGTCTTATGGGAAAGCCACACACCTTTTGAACCTCATTTCTTTTCAGTTGTAGAAGGGAAAATGTAGTGTGCCTGAAATTTCACAAATGTTTCTTCTCACTTATTACCTACATTGAGTCATTTGATTTTATGGCTTATTATTTTGAAATCTGTCTGTATTGTTTGATTAGCTATTTCCAGGACACTACTCAGATCCTCTAAGCTACAGCTGTCACCTTTGCATTGTTTGGGGTCACTTCCTAGGCCTTATATTGAAAGACAGACACGGGCACCATGGGTCTTCAAAAAAGAGCCATTTCAGTTTGAATAGTTGTGAAGTTTTTTTATGCTCCCAAACCTTGTACCTTCATTGAAGTTGCCAATGAAGAAAAGCAGGCCCCTATTTCATCATTTCTTCTCACCTTCTGGCAAGTAAACTGAATCACTCAGTCCTCCATGTCATACTTATTTCAAGTACCTTAACTTTAAAACACAACCCAACCAACCAAACAAACAAATGAACAGCCAGGCAACCAATCAACCAACCAATCAATCAATCAAGCAAGCAAGCAAGCAAGCAACCAACCAACCAATCAGCCATCCAGCCAATCAACCAACCAACCAATCTGCCATCCAACCAATCAACCAATCAACAAACCAAACAAACAACCAGCCAACCAACCAACTAGCCAACCAGACAACTACCCAACCAACCAGCCAACCAACCAAACAACCAACCAACCACAACAAAAATATCCCCTAACTATGTACCCTGTGTCCCTTACTCTCTCTGTAAATTAAGATAACTTTGACAACATCATAGCCTTTGCCAGATACAAGCATGTCCTCTATTTGGAGTATCTGTTCAGAGCACTTAAATTCTTCTAGTGGTAGAAGTAACATTTGAAGGGCCTTAGTGTCACCCTGACCTGCATAAATGCCCTTATTTTTGGTATGCTAATGTGGTGGACTGCAGAGTTTTGGCCTTGTCTTTAAGTCAGCCAATTGCCATTGTTCAACCTGATCCCTCTACTAGAGAAAGACATACCTGCTTAGAGCTAACATTTTCATGCCAAGTTTGAGAGATCCAAATCAGACTGACTGTAAACCCCATGTTCAGGTATATTAATTTTTTTAAAGCTAATGCTTGCTGTTTTAGAGCTAATCTTTATTTCCAAAATGAAACTGCATGATGTTGGAAATCTTTATTTCCAACATCATTTTATGTATTCCATGAGGTTGCATCTCATGAGGGGAAAAGTATTTTTAAAAATTCAGTCAGAAATTCTGATCCAGGTGTTGTAGCATCTGTGCTGTTATCTGTCATCTGAATTTTCAGTCTCATGGGAAAATTCTTGTTCTCCAACACACCTTTCAGCAGTTGCCCCAGGGATCTCTGTATTCTTAGACAGTGTCTCCTTATAGCCCAGGCTGGTCTTGAACTTGCTATGTGGCTAACAATGACCTTGGACTTCGGATTTTCTGCCTCTAACTCCCAAGTTTTGGTATTAAGGGTGTGTGCTACCTCACCTACATCATACTGTCTTTTAAGCTGTACTGTGTTTGTCAATCATTAGTGGTATATGTAGGATGTGTGTGGAGGAAGGGAGTGGGAAAGTCATTCCTGGAAACCAACCTTCAGGTCTCTCAACTGCTAGGCAAATACTCTACCATTTAGCTATATAAGCAACCCAGGTAAGACCTCTTTATTCCAACAAGCATTCTGCTATTTTAAGAAGTGATACTTTTTAAAGAAAAACTAAAACTTTTCTGTATGGATTCCCAGATCAATTAAGGAAGGTTGTTTATGATGGTTGTTAAATCTTCAACTCAAGAAGAGAAAGTCTTGACACCATGAAAGCAGCGATGGCAGCCTTCCTAGGTCAACCCGCCCCAACACACCTCCTCTGTGTGTGTTCTCTTCTTCTACTCTTAAAATCTTGCCTGGCCAGGAAGGGGCATGACCTGACATGGCAGGCCGAGGTCTCGAGAGTCCATGGGATGCAGCCGATTCAGATCTGGCTTTGCCATCTTTCGAGTTTAACTGATCTCATGTGCTGCGCTGGGTGTTAAGTAGAATCGTTTCTTGCAGGGCTGAACATCATATCAAACCTACAATCAATTTACTGTGTGGTGATAAAGGGAGTAGACCTTTCTCTTAAGCTTGAGGGCGTGAGCCTTGTGTTCTTAGAAAGTAACCATACAAGCACCATCTCGAATCCCAGCATACCGAGCTGCTCGAGGAAAAGAACTGGGCATTTCATTTTGCTGTAACTGGGATGCCTACCAGGGTCTGCCAAGTAGAATTTATTATTTAGATATGGAAAAGGATAGTGTCACTGGGAGAACAGAATACATTATTGAGACAAGCAAGAGCAAAACTTCCACAGTTTTTGACCTGTTCTAGCAGATGCTCTCAGTGAGCAGAGAGCTGGCAGGGCTGGAGTCCTGGCGTTCTTTACTGGCTGTGTGGATTCCCTCTGCATCTTAACTTTCCTCATCTGTAGGATTGGAATAGCACCACCATGATCACTTCTCTGGAGGGGTAATTCAACGACTGAATAAATCAATATTCAATAAATAACCAATAGAGCGCTAAGAGCAGCACTGTGGCATAGAGCCAGCTGCTACTGTCATCACAGATAAAGGGCTTTTTATTTGCAAAAGTGTATGATGAATTTATGATATAGACTATGAGGCTCTGAACTGTGAAAAGGCTGAAGTGAGCTAATTAGCATATACATTACTTTACATGTATTTTAGAGGTGCAGCATTTAAAACCTCCACTCTCAAGTAAACAAAACGTTGCTATTAATCATAGTCGCAGTTGTTCTGTGACTTTTTATTGTTGTGATAAACACCAAGACAAAGAAGCCACTGGAGGAGGGAAACATTTATTTCAGCTTAGAGTTGTAGCCCATCACGCAGGGAAGTCAGGGCAGGAACTTGGAGCAGAGACCATTGAGCAAGGTACTGGTTTGCTCACTGTGACTTGCCCAGCCAGCTTCTCTGTACTACCCAGCGTCACCTGCTCAGGCGTGGCCCTGACCACAGGGTGCTGGCCCTTCCTCATCAATCGCTAATTAAGAAGATGCTCCACTTATCTGCCTAAAGGCCAATCTGTGGAAGGAAGACGTCTTCTCACCTGAGCTTCCTCCGCACAGATAACTTCAGCATGTGTCAAGTGTATAAACCAACTAAACAGCAACAGCAAACTAGCGAAGAAATCTCACAAACAGAACGGACCCTCCCTCCCCGCAAACTAATGGGAGAACAACAAATCTCTTGAAACTTTCCTCTTGTCTGAGAGTTTTTACTCTGACCACGTTTCCTTTGTTCTCCACATACTCTGCCAGCCCCAGTAGCCATCATTCTGCTCATTGTCTCTGTGAGTTTTGTATTTCTGATTTCATGTGGTATTTGTTTCTGGCTTGTTTCATTTAACATGTGTGCTCCAGGCTAGACGTACAGTGTTGCCAGTAAACTGGCCCAAGATTCTTCTCCTTCTCTGGTTTGAACTGTGTGCCAACATTTCTTCTGTCTCACCCAGTTCAGACTCAGTCACATCTGGGAATCTCATTACCTAAAGCCTTAAGTGACAAATAGCACACTGTGTTGGCGCAGCATCTTTTAAGCATCAGTCAGTGCTGACAACAAACTGACACAAAACTTAGGGAGTAAACGAGGGCATCTGATATTGAAAACATGGCATTGTCTGGGTCATGAAGATAATGTGCTACAATTCTTCACACGTCAATTTGTAATTCTCCCTGTGTGATTATGGGACCAGTCCTTGTCTTCACTATTAGGTTTTAGACCACAAGCAGGGGTTTTGTTCAGCTATAAAGTCTTGTGACCAACATCTGATACATGCACATTCAGATATAGATGTTACATGGATGGATGAGAAGCACAGCTCGGTGATGATACTTATGTACTAGCTGTGACACAAGCACACAGGTAGCTAATACTGCTGTCTGCACTCAGAAGGTTTTCCTAAGAAAGCAGATGGCTGATGGAGAAACTGAGGTACAGTAAGGACTATCAATCGAGCCAAGAGGTGGGCTTAAGCAAGGGCCTCCAGTCCTGGGAGTCCAAGTTTTGGATGTGTTTCTATAAAATGAAAAGGGATTTAAGGAATCAAAAAAAAAATGAGACAGATCAAATCTGTAATCTCAACACTCCTCTGGAGAGGTGGAGGCAGACGATTCAGCTCACGTAAGCAATGCATCAGACACACACACAACATATACAGGAACACACATATTTGCACACACACGTGCACACACATATTAAAAAGGCCACCTTGCTTCTTTTTTAAAGCAGGTCCCTTTCCTCTTGCCTGCAGTAGCTCTGTGGCTTGGGATCTATAGATGGAGAAAGAGAAACAGGCAGTTGGCATGTTCTCTCCTGGAAGAAATATGGATATCCAAAGACACCTACAACACAGAGCCTTCTCTCAGAGGCTGGCTTGTCACATTTCCTGGAGAGCTGATAAAATTAAAGTGTACTGGACCTCAGGCAGGTAGTTGTCTTAAAAAACAAATGCATATTAATTGTAAAGAATAGGCATAATTTTAACATTTTCATATTACAATAAAGTGCTTTTATCATGTTCCTACCCCTATAGTCCTCTATTATCCCCCTTCCTTCTCCCTGGGCCTCCTTCCCCTTTCCAACCTTCCAGATCTTGAGCACTTAGAGGACAAGTGTCAATAACAACAATTATAAATGAATGTAGACCCTTGCAGAATATTTACCAAGTAGGCAAATGTCTGATTTGAGATCTTCCATTGGCCCCTGAATTGACATCCTAAAGCCAGACTCCTCTAGTAGTGCTTCTGATGCATTGATGATGTCAGGCTCTTTAGTTAGCCTCTGTCGTCTCTGACCTTCAGGTCGCCCTCTGGCTTTTCTCTAAGTTCCATATTTCAGACACAATTGTCTGAGCTTGCTCACTGCTCTTGTCCCACGGGGATGCAGCTTCACTGCTAAAAGAGGGTTACTTAGGCATTTGCTTTTCACAGAATCCAAATTCCATGTGATTAGAGAGAGTTTTTTCTGTCTCCAAAAAGTATAGTCATAAATACTACCAACTCATCGATCAATCAATCAATCAATCAATCAATCAGACAAATAGCAACAAAAATGAAGTAGGTCAGTAGAATGCTGTTCTGAATCACCTGGTGGGATTTTGATGTTAGGCAGTTCTTGTAATCATTGTTCTGGCTTGGTAGGTCAAGGTGGGGGCCTAGCTGTCTTTAGGACAATGCCGCTTCCATTCTGGAAGGCTCCACAAGACTATGATTAGCTGGAATGTGTCAAGAACGAAGGCTTACATTTATTTAATTTTTGGTTAGCTGAAGTTTAACCAGAAGACTGGCTTGAGTTCTTGATGGAAAACTTTCTAAAATTATTTCGCGTTTTTTTTTTTTTTTTTTTTTTTTTTTTTTTTTTTTATCAAAAGGATAGGACAGTGGAAACATTTGGCTTTGATAGTTAAGAACATTGCAAGTCTCTCGGGATCCTTTTCCAGCTACTAAAAAATTGTCACAGCTGGAGAGCTGATTGGCTGACAGAATGTGGAAACTAGTTAAAAATGAGATCCCTGGGAGTGTGAGGGAGGAGCAAATAGTTATGCTTGGCTTTTCAAGTTGGGTCATAAGTAGTAGTCAGTGATCACTTTTACTACTTGGTAGGCCACAGACTCTTTTCTTTAGAGTCTGTATTTGAGGGAGGGGCTTACATAGTTATCACTTAAAAGATGCAGCAAGTGATGCTAGAGCTCAGAGGAGAGAGCCAGGGGAGCCCCGAGAAAGCCAGGACCCTCTGCCAGGGAAGATACCAGGTGGTCCAGGCCAGGGGCAGGCATGCATGGTCTTTGAGAGTACCCAGGAACCTGGTGTGCACTTCTATGTGGAGACTCCAGAGGAAGGCTGGAGCAGGCTGGGGGTGCTATTTTCTAAATACCACCTAGCAACAGCTAAAAAGTTTGATTTGTGTTCCAGAAAGTTGATTCTGGCAGCGATGGGACAGAGCTTTGGGAGAAAGAGACAGCTCTGATGAACTGTTAATATTAACAAAAAACTTTCACTATTTTTAATATTTATATGTTGGCCTGAATTGTAGTTTATAATGCTCTTTTATCTCTACGTAGGAAGCATTTTGATAACACTTAGGAGTCCTATTTTTATCTTTACTTAAATGTTGAGAAACTGAGGCATAGTAGACAAACCGAAGTTAAAAGGAAGTCTTGTAGTTTCTTCCAGTTACTGCTAGACCATTCCCACCAGCACCACCCCCACCCCAACTAGTACAGCACATTTATGATATAATTAACTTGCAGAAATCCATATGGTTTTTGTTACAAAGACTAAAGGAATGTGCTTGTCAGAACGAATGGCGCATGGCCTCCAATAGCTGTCTGCTTGCATGTTTTAACAAATGAACAAGGATATAAATTAGACGCCTCGGGTCAGTGAGCCAACTGAAGCTGATTATCCTTTACTCTCCCTAATTGAAGCTGCATTTCTGACAAATATCAGGCTGTGGGTGTGAACGCACATAGTGTAGTTTGAGCAGGCTTTTCCTTCCATGACCCAGCCCCTTTGAAGAGCCAGCATCTGCTCGTATCCAGTCTAAGTGATAGCCAGTTGAACTCTGACATTTTTTAGGTACAGGTTCATGGTCTTGAAAAAAATTAGTTGACTTACATGATAGAATT
>JADRCD010234486.1:38080-49155 GCA_019843815.1 Montemys delectorum
ATGTCTGGAGTTATTTAGAAATCTTCTGGTTTTAGGTGGCAAGCCTTAGAATTCTGCTTTCTTAGTGCACACTCTACCTCATCCTTTGTTGACCTAGCAGGTTTCCTGATGTAGCCTGAGAATGAGCTCTTTGCAGCTTTCACACTATCATACTATAAAATCCACCAGTGACTATTTGTTCTTGAGGTCAGTGACATTATCTCATTGGAATTCCCTGGACTCTGACTTTATAAGACAGTCCAAAACTGCTTTTTGTCTGTGATGGAAAAATACAGCACAACGACGGTAAGCCAGTTGGTTTACAGAGTATTTGTGGTTCAAATTTAGTTACGCCTCATACTGGCACATTGCTGGCTTTTAAAAAGTGCTTGTATTTTTAGTCCACTAATAACATAGTTGATTAAATTAGATAGAAGTGTATCAACCATAAAAGGAGATTTAAAATGGATACAATTATGAATTAAAGCAGCTCAGAAAATAAAAGAATATTTTAATTAATATTAATATGGGCAAGCCTATTTTCTATTCAAAAGCCCAGGAATTTTCCAGGAAGAAAAACACATAATTTGGGATAATTAATTTATTAGGAGCAACCCAATAGTTCAAATAATAAAATTTTAGTGTCTGTTTTCTATCTGAAGTGACACGGTAATTTCCTGTGTTTGTTGACTTACCTTCTAGCTTGTCTCTTATTTACTTTACTTGTTATATTCGCTATACTGTAGATCCCTTTTGGGGCAAGTAGTAGATTCTCCTCTCATAAGCTAACAACCTCCATTACGATCTAATTATGGATGGTAGACACAGGTGATTGGTGACTCGGAGGCTAGTGGACTGGGTCCTCACTATCCTTGTGGACCCAGGGCATCTCTCACTCAGACCTGAGCAGCAAAATGAACAAGAGATGCGCTTTGCCAGAAACGTGGCTTAGCCTACCAGGACTCCCTGGCATTTGTCAGAAGCTCAGAAATGTTGGGGGAGAGGCTAACCTGGGGACTTTTCCTCTTTAGCAAAGTACTTCTTCCTTTTAATTTTCTCTCTTTTTTCCAAAGAGAGCTTGCTCCAAACTGAGTAAAAGAATCAGCACATGCTCCTCAGAAACTTGTTGTAGGTTCACTTCATATTTGAGAATCAGAGAGCAGTATCTGCAAGACAAGCCATGTTCAAGCCCAGGAGACTTTCCTCTGCAGACAGAACTTACTACAAAGACAGACTACAGACTACAAAGGATAGAATCAGCTGCTCGGCACAAAATTTATAAACAAATCGACGCCATGAACCTCTGCAGAAAGCCAACACAATGGCAGAGAAGCAATTAGGACAACATTTATTTGCTAACAACGCACTTGGAAGGTGGCATAAAATGTTATTTTCCCCAGCTCTTATAAGTCACTCATAGTAGGATGGCTGCTAGTTTGCTGACAAGCCCCATAGCATTTC
The DNA here is from genome assembly GCA_019843815.1 of Montemys delectorum. NCBI lineage: Eukaryota > Metazoa > Chordata > Mammalia > Rodentia > Muridae > Montemys > Montemys delectorum. The sequence continues at coordinate 39,521 of JADRCD010234486.1, forward strand.
GAATAGCTCCAGATAGCCGTGCCAACCTGGCTCACTACACAGAGAAGAATGGACAGAATCACAAGGCCACAGAGAGAGCCACTTGGGTTGTGAAGCTGCCTTGCATTTGAATCTTACATTCTAAACAGTTAATGCCGTGAGACATCAGTGACCACTTCCCTATATTCGCAAATCCTGCACCAAACTGTGCTGACAAGAATGGCTCCAGTGTAGAAGGCAGGACATGAGCCACACCATCTGTAACTGGCTCCCAGGAAAGGTGAATCTTGTTGGTGGGAGATAGATGCACTTTGTTCTCCTGATGACCATGCTGATCTGATTGCACTAGGTGGCCCGAGTGTTCACTGGTTGCTGGACTTGTTGGGAGCTGAGTCTGAGTTGGGAAGGCAGGAAAGGAAGGGTAGAGGAAGAAAAATCACAAAAGGGGAGAGGAGACAAAGAGCTAGGAGATGGCCATAGTGGTAACGCAACGTGAAGGCAGCGCCTGAGACTCCTGGCTCTCGAGTACCAGAAGGAATCTTAATATCAAGCATGTTTAACACTTAACAGGGATGTTTTTGATGGGCACAAGCCCTTCACCTTTGGTGGAGTCAGCCGTAAGTACTCATTCTCTGTGGACTTCCTTTTGTTGTTGGATCAAATATTATGGGAAAGGCTTTACTCCCTGGGGGAGACAGGGTCCGTCTAAGTAAGTAGAGAGACTCTTACAGAGCAGAGGATGTTTGCAGAACACACCACCTCCTCTCTCAACAGCTCTCCCTGTCTTGTCTACTCCAAAAGGCCAGCGGCTTGTTGGAGGCTTTAGTTCTCAGGCAACCCATGGAAGGATAGTTGAACCAAGGAGAACGTAGATGTCAGCTGGTGCTCTGTTGTATTTAAGAAGCTTAAAAATGTGCTTCTTTATTAAAGGAGAAAGTAAGAATGGAAATTTTTGTTCTCCAGCACCCTGCTTTCTGTCCCAACATTAATTATTTGTGGCATACGATGCTGCTGGCATTTTATGATATAAACATACCAGTCAGTCAGCCTGCATTTTGATTTTTTAAAAGTCAAGTTGAAGCTAGTCAACTTTGTGTCAAGAAGAGCAAACGGATCGCTGGAGTCTGGCGACGGTTTCGAAACCGTTTCGTGCATGTGCATTTAATTTACTGAGGCATAATTGTAGGCTGGCTCTCTAGCATCTGCCATGCAGCGGTGGAGAGCATGTGTGTGGAGATCTCTGTAGGAAGCAGTATGATGCTGCAAGGTTTGTAGACTGGTACTTACATGTTTAAAGAGGCCACATTTTTGGGCTTGTCATCGATTATGAATGATAGCCATGGTATATTGCTGTTTCAACTTGTTTTCTAATGAGTCTGATGTTTAATTTGTTTACATTGCTTCTGTGGATGCCCTGGCATTGAAAGGGTGAAATATGCATATGAAGGACTAAAGAAACTGAAGGCAGAAAGACAAGGCGGGGCAGACTGGCTAGGTGCAGGGAGCTCCTGTACTGTTTCTAACTGACATACCTGGAGCTGACACTGGTGTTTGGGGAAGTGCTCAAGGAGAAGCTATTTATTGGAACGATCCCTGTATGGTGTGTCTTAGTATTTGAGAATCTTCTAGAAGACACTTTTGAGTGTACAAACAGAAGAAGCGCTTGACTACTTCTTGGCATTTAGCCACAACTATTCCAGTCTCCTAGTCATGGGGAAGGCTGACTGCCAAGTTCCAGGCTAGGTCTACCTCTGGTGGAGTCCTTACATGCTTCTGTGAAGCTTGGGGCAAGATTTCATTTTCTCATGATTCATCGAACTCACTGTTCAATGGCACACAAATTACACACACACACACACACACACACACACGCACACGCACACGCACACACACACACACATTCCCCTCAAGGAGATGACACAACCCAACAGGTTTCATGGAAATCAAGAATGGGAGTGACATATTAGGCCGTCTTAATCCAAGCAAAGCATTGCCCACACAACCCCGAAGATTGTTACTAAATTTGTAATGGTGTAACTTTGTAGACACGGACATCCTGCCGGGTTTCTAAACTTTGTTCTCAGAAGTCTGCCTCTGTCCTGTGTTTGCCCACCTTTACCCAGCAGAGCTGTGCTGGGGGGGGGGGGGGGAGGGGAATGGGGGGGGGTGGGGGGGATGGGGGGATTCATGCTTTTCATGTTTGCTTGTACAAAAATTCACTTTCCTAAAGTCTGTTTCCTCCTCCTCCTCCTCCTCCTCTTCTTCTGATGTCAGGCTCTGGAATCATTCATTCATTCTCATGTGCCTGCAAGTTCATTATTTATTTCTCCCAGACTGTCACCATTCACAAAATAGCAAGGGTGACGTAAGCAGATTCACTGAATCACTGGTGAAAACCGATGTAGAAAGCAGGGCAAAGGGGAGCCTGTAGCATGGCTCTGGTGCCTGCCCTTCTGGAACCTTCTCTGTGGGGGTAGTTGTTGAACAGTTTTAAAATCACTTATTCAAGAAACACTGGCTGCTGCCTGAATCGGGGCTTTGTAGAATGAAGCTAATCCCGTCCCTGAACCCAAGTACCCTAAGGAGCATGGGATAAAAACCCAATGTCCCTTCTCAGCTCACTTGGGTTTGCTGACAACTATGTGTTCTGACATAAAGGTTTATTTAATTAAAAATAAATTATAGCAAAACATAAAAAATGAAATGTAATGAAGATGTACAAGGTGCACCTTTTACAGTTTAGGCCACTTGGGAGCTTACACATGAAAAGCAACACTGAACAGCCCCAAAGACAAAAATTGTCTATTTTGTTTTAGATATTGTCTTACTATATAGCTCATGCTAGTCTATAGTTCACAGTCCTCCTGTGTTAGCCTCTCAGATGCTGGAATTACAGGTGCACACCACGACACTTGGCTTCTCAATATACTCTTGAAGATTTTCAAGTGCCCAAGAAATACCTCAGCTGTATTTGAGAGGGGACGAGCAGGCTACAGCTGGAGATGAGACAAGGCAAAGACTGACAGAAATGATTTGTTCATCTACCTAGCTATGTTTCTTATTTCAATCTGTCAATTTCTGCGTCCATGTTAGATACTCTATTCCAATTTGGATCGAAATAAATAAACTGAGTGGGGCAAGACCTTTCTCTACAATCTGTTCAATATGTATCCACTTTATACTTGTAATACTTCAAAAATATTAGAAACAGCTTGTTAAATTACCTAGAAAATCCTACTAAAATTTGGACTATAGTTGCAGTAAGACATCGGCTTTCCCAATTCAATATTCTATTTTGTTGTTAAGTTTTTTGCTAATGTTTGTTTACTGCAAATGAGTTTGTGCATGTGAGGACCATTTGTGGGAGACAGCCTTCTACTGTATGGGCCTTAGAAATAGAAATTGTGTCATCAAACTCCTTGGCAAGTGCCTTACATGCTGGCTCCCAATTCAGTATCTTGACCAGGACCATGAAATAATAATCATGTCATTGCTGAACAGAGGAGAAACCAAGCAGGCTTTGAGACTGAGTAACTAAGAGGATAGTGGTGGCCGTGTCTGCGTAGGAGAGGAAAAGCAGACACGGTAGAACAATCATTCAGTTGCGCAACTGGTGTTTGAAGTGTCCACGTGACAGAGATGGTACTGATCTGGGAGTTGGCACTTAGAAAAAAAGACCAGGCCAACCAGCCTTCCTGTCAGGCCTGTTGGTGTCTCTGGAAGTACGGACAGGATCATAACGGGAACAGACAGAGCACGATGAATGAGCTTGCATGTGCCTGCCCTAATTTGCTTTCTGTTGCTGTGATAAACGCCATGACCAGAGGCAACTTGGGAGAGGGAAGAGTTTGCTTGACTTACACTTCCACAGTACATTCCATCACTGAGTGAACTCAAGCAGGAGCCTTTGTAGGCAGAGACTGTGGAGGAATGCTGCTTACTGGCTTCCACCCAGGTCCAGGGTTAGGTTCTTTTCCTATACAGCACTGTCTCATCTGCCTAGGGATGGTGTCACCCACAGTGGGCTGGCCTCTCTTTCATCAATTAGCAATCAAGAAAATGTCCCCACAGACATGCCCACAGGTCAAGTGGATGGAGGCAGCTCTTCAGTTGACGTTCCTTTTTCCCCACGTGTGTTAAATTTACAAGTTCAGGCCTTGTAGTGCTCATCTGAAACTCTCCTATAGTTTTCTCTTATTGTTGATAGTGATGCAGTTGTGGGAATGTAAAGCTTACCACAAAGCCATTGTAGACTGCATGTCACAGTCATGGTGAGTATGTGTACACAGTTGTGTGCTTTCACGGTTGTATAGCTTGTGGGCAGAAATACGTTTCCAAGTCCTCTCCCATTTCCCAGTCAGCACCCTAGTCGCCCTGTCACATTGTAAAGGCTTTTCAAGCCGTCTGGAGAGTCAACAATGTGTGGCCACTTGGCTCAGCTCACCTGTGGGGTTTCCATGCACTACATGAGAGGTGTGTCATCAGGGGTGTACCTGCCCGGGCCTCGTTTCAAAACAGAAAGGCCTTTGTAAAGGCTGGGACAATCTGTCCTCTATATCTTATAAACTGTAGTAGAGTGAACTCTTTGTTTATTTTAATTATTTGCAGCAAACAATTTTCTTTTGGAAACCAGCCTGTGAAAAACAAAACAAAATGAAACAAAACAAAACAAAATGAAACAACAAAAGAACCCAAAAGACAAAAACCAAACCAAAACAAAAAAACTGAATTAAAATGGGATCCAGTGGAACTAGGTCCAGCCACCTCTGGCATGGATCTAACTCTGTCTTTGTCTAGCTGCGTGCCTGAGGTAACATTCCCACATACTAAATCAGTGCTTGTGGGCTGTGTCTACATTCACAATTATTTCTGTACTCCGTTGGAAGTTCTCTGAACGAGTCTCAGACTCTTGTCTTGTTTACAAAAATACCAGATAAATATATACAAATGCTATTTGCCTTTTTTCCCTTCAGGATATATTTGGCATTAAACTGGGGACAAAGGAAGGTGTAGACTTTAGCCTGTGGTTTGAGTTCTCTGAGCCTTAGAGTGGAGTGAGCTCCCACTGCCTTGCTGGAGGTTTCCACCCACCGGCGGCCCCTCGGAAGAGGCACTGCTGTGTGCTCATCCAACTCCTTAATTTGGGAAGAGAAGTGAGAAAGAATGTGGATTTTCTATTTCATGACATTTTTGTGGTGGCATAGATATTTTCATGAAATCTAGCCATGAAATGTCTCCATTTCTGAAAAGATAACACATGCAGAATTGTTTTAAAGAGTAAGCCGTTTAACTAACTGCCCACGTGTGCGCCAAATAAAAGCACACTCAATTGTTTGTAACTAGCTTAGGTGGCTGACATGGGGCCAGTAAATTTTAATAAGTTTCTATGATATTCAGCTATTTCTACATCAACAAAGAGAACCATAGTCCTTTAAAAGCCCCTGGGGGTGGAGTCATGTTTATAGAAACACTCCGTAAAATGTCGCTCTGTAAATGTCCTAAAATCACTTTCATATGTTATCATTTATTTATTCCCGAGGAGATTGTAAGCAACTCATAAGAGCTGTTTTTAATCTCCCTTTATTGCAAAATATAATGGTATGTACAGTGCAGACTGAACAGCCGCAGCTGCTGATGGACCTGGCACTCGGCAAAAACTCTTACTCAAAACTCAAAAGTTGTTCTAGAGTTTCAGCAGAAGGAAAGGAACTTTAACACTGACAGTGTTTCCGTTCAGAACCCAGTTGTAACCCATTCTGAAGTGTGGAGATGTGACGATCCATTGGTGAAGCTCGGTGGCCTGAGGTCGCAGCTTCCCAAGCTGCTCTTTGGTCACGTTCTGTTGTCTTTCAGTCCCTGCCAGCTAAGGAGACTGATGTTCTTCATCGGCCTGTGGCCCAACCTCTCTCCTCACACACGTGAGGTATATTAGAAGGCTTCATCGGGCATGTGCCTGCCATGGTGTTGTTTAAAGGCCCATTTAAAAGCCAGGGCAATCATTTCTCTCATGTCTTATAAGTTGGAGAGAGAACTCTCTCGTTATCAACAAAATGAAATGTATATTCCAATCAACACTCAAACAACACTTTCCAGATGGTAGCCGACACCTGAGTGTGACCGTTCAGTGTCTGGAATGTGGCAAATTTGAAATGACCTGCCCTGTGTGCATGATGTCTACACCAGGCAAAGACTATACAAAACATGTGTGAAATGTGCCAACTATTTGAAAGTATTGATGGAACATGGAAACGTAAAACGATGGCTATGTTACACTAAATAAAGTATTGGTTCTGTAATTACCTTCCAGTTCCCCCTTTCCTTTGTAATTGCAGGGCTGCTGGACATTTGGAATGAAGGACAGGACTCAGGTTAAACTCTGCTCTGGTGTGGTTCCCCCTACTCAGCCCTGTTAACATTTAGGGACAGGTAATTCTTGGTTGTGAGTTCATCCTGTGCTTTGTGGGTAGAATGTTCAACTCCTTCCATTGTGAAAACTCAGAATGTCCCCAGGCTTTGCTCAGTGGCCCGGGGGTACAAAGTTACCCCAGGTGAATGTGAAATAGTTTTGTACAGATGCCTACTGTGGTTTGCTTTGTACATGTCCCAAGGTTAGCCTCTCTCTGTCTCTCCCTGTCTCTCTGTCTCTGTCTCTGTATTTCTCTTTGTCTCTGTCTCTGTCTCTCTCTCTCTCACATACACACACACACACACACACACACACGCACATACATGCACACACACACAGAATTTATGAAGCCTGTTTTTACTTTCATTATGCATATATGCATTCCCTGTGACATGTGACCAAATGCTCTCTAACCATTCCATGTTCTCTGTTCTGGTGTCCACATCACTGTGTTCACTGTTCAGTTCATTATGGAGAAGGAGCCATTGCTCATATATTAGTCTGTTCAAATTGTGACATCTGAAACTCTGTGTCAGTCATGATGTTTATATATACCAAAGCAGGACTCGTGAGTCAATCAATCATACAGGCTCCCTGCAGGGACAATGTTAGTGTCCTAACTGTGGAAGTGTTGAACAGCTGGGACCCTCTGCCTTTCAGCAGAACGAAGAACCTCTTACAGAGGCTCACTAATTTTAGAAGAAATAGTTTCTTATTTTGGTCACAGCTGTTGGCATTCCGAGGGCCTCTTACCCTGTCCGATGAAATGAGGAGGCTCTGCCTGAGGTTTTGTCCTGTCTGAGAGTTTGGTGACACCATTTTGACAATTACTAGGCTGTCGGGAGTATGTTTTATGTATGGTGGATAAGTGCTGAAAATGGTTTGTATGCCTAAGGATGGGAGTCTCAAGTTGACTCCAGAGTTGGTTCTCAGAGAAGTTCCCCCTCTTTATGAGAGTGCTTGCCCCAACTGAAGTGGAGAGACGGCTTTTCTGGAGAGCATCCAATGCCACTGGCCATCTGAACAGGAGTGTGCTAAGGGACATAGCAGGGGTCACCAACCCTCCTTCCTTCTCAAGTTTCAAGCATTTCGATGACTTTGAATTTTCAATGAGGTTTCAGGGTGGGGTTGTCTTTTGGATGTCACTGTCATGATACACTCGTGGCATCAGAGAAAACCTCCATCTGCTGCTACATGGAGATTTCACACAGCTTTGTGCAGTGGCCCCACCAGCTCCAGCTCTTAATAGAGTGGCGAGTCCTTTCAGCTCCATCTGGATCACTCTTCAGTGAGAAGAAGCCGCTTCTGAATTGGCTTTGATCACTGATTGTTTGTTGTAACTAAGTCTATGGGGAACTCTGGTCAAACTTAAATTTCTATCTGTCTATCTATCTATCTATCTATCTATCTATCTATCTATCTATCTATCTATCTATCTAGTATTTTAGAAGGACAACCTTCAACTCTCCTGAAGTCTAGATTTTTTGGCTTACTAGAACTTTCTTCTGAAATATATGCTAGTTCCCTCCTTATTTACAGACAACATGATTACCAGGATGTAAAGTTTAGCTGCTTTGTCACTGGTCTCTGATGACTTCCCTTGTTACTCTGAGGAGAAGAGTCTTCGGGAAAGCTAGTCACAGAGTTGAATCACCCTGGTCAGGGTCTCAGAGGCTGCAGAGTCCAGCTGATATTCCTTTGGTTGCAACCCTTATAGTGTGGGAGTTTCTGCTCACGGGCTGTGTGTGCAGCAGGGGAAGGGATCCTGCTTGTCGACTCGATGCGTACAAACCCTGGAATATGCTGACCCCCAACCAGGGAGAGGCGGCCAGCTAGCTGCTCTCTGAGGAGCCCACCTTTTCAGTTATCTGCCCCATTTGTTTCCTACATAGTTTAGTCCATTACATAATTTTTTAAAATTTCTTAGAAGCATAACATTTATCACAATATTGGGAATGCAGAAAAATCAACAGAGGCAAACCAAGCATGTTATAGAATCTAGGTGTCTCACTTCCAGAACTTAACGCTAACAGACCATGTTGCCATTGTTCAGGCGTGGCCTTAAGAAAGGTGGGAAAGCACAGTGGTGAACTCTTTCACTTGCCTCTGTCATTAGACAACTTGTCTTTACATCCTGACTTAAACGACGACGACGACGACAATGACAACAACAACAACAACAACAACAACAACAACAAACCTTGGAAAGAGTGTTCTGCCCTTACCAACACCAAACCAAACCAAACAGGACTTACACCCTTCCCTCCCCATCTTTGCTGCTTTTCTAGCTACATGAACAAAGTTGTTTGAAAGTCATGCTGGGAGACAGTGAGCCTGGAAACTAAACCCAGGAAGCCTGGTGCCAGGCAGGCTCCATGTTGGCCGCGGTCCGAAGTCGCTCACCAGTCCAGGGCTTTTGGAAGTCACTTAACTACTTGGTTGTGCAAAATACAATTTTGTGTAATTTAAATGCTTTGGCCAATATTGACCCGTCGCTGCCCACGTGAGCTTAAATAATAGGGTTCTAGTAACATTTCAGGAGCCGCAAAGAACCATCTCACGCCGCTGTTTGTAAGTCACAGCACATTCTTTCAGCAAGCATGTAAGCAAATTTAAAAGCAGCCATGTGGTTGTGGAGTATCCACTGGTTTTCTTGGTTTATTTCAGTTTCTACAAAATTTTCATTTTTTTCCCTCATCAGATAAAAGTTGACCCATCAAGCATATCTCCATGAACCACGAACCTTCTGTCTGGGGTTTTGAACTGATTGTCTGAGCTTTCAACCCTCTGTTGCATTGCCATGAACCGCTTACTGTATGCGAGGCTCCCCTCCCCTCCCGCTCCGTGTGTGCATGTTTTAAGTTCCCACAGTGCGAAGGTCAATCTAAGCACACAGATGACCAAGGGATATCACATTACCAACATTAATTTCATAAATGTAGGAATTTTTGCTGGTTCTGTTCCCTGTTGTGTAACAGTACCTTGGCATAATTAATTGTTCAGTAAATATTTCTTAAGTGAATGATTATTTTAACTTGTGGTACTAACCTGTACTAGTTAGGCCTTTCTAGAAGATGAAAAGAACAGTTCATTCTGATACAATGGAAGAATTTGGGGAATGAATAAGTTTAGGGAATTATTCACTCCTTTTTAGTGCAACGATTTTGTTGGATTTTAAAACCATACCTTATAAATTACCTCAGAGACCCTTGTGTTTATTTTTGCATCAATGTGGATCTGACCTTTGAGT
>JADRCD010234487.1:0-19371 GCA_019843815.1 Montemys delectorum
AAAGAAAGGAAGGAAGGGAGGGAGGAAGAAAGGAAGGGAGGAAAGAAAGAGGGAGGGAGGGGAGAGAGAGAAAGAAAAGAGGGCCTGAAATCTGAGCAAGGCTACCTGTCCTTACATAAGTAGTTTAGAAACCTCAAGGAGTTCAGCAGTCACACTGAGACTTAAGGAAGTTTCCTCCATAGAGGCATGCCTACCAAGGTCTACCAGTGGAGAACTGGAACAACTGCAGTCTTACCCTGGCAGTCTGCCTATCCTTCACAGGGAACACGAGCTGTCATCTAATAGCCAGTCAGAAATTCCTCCAAAGGCAACTCAGGTGTCTACACATTTCTTCCTGTCAATACTCACAAGTAAAGTCTCTGTATTCTTCAAACTAAAATGGAAACACACTCATTTTCTTTTCTACTTAGTAAACAATTATGGTTTCCCTTTGGCTCTCAGGATCACTCAACAATGATCTGTACGCTGTATTCTAACAGTCTGATTACTATGTGGTTTGGAAGGAAGGGTACTGATGTGGCAGTCTCCTACAGCTACTTTCATCTGTGCTTCCAGGCCATAGACTTGAAGATAAGTCCACGGTAATCTGAGTGAGAATGGTCCCCACAGGCTCCTATATTTGAATGTCACCAGGGAGGAGCACTGTTTGAAAGGATTAAAGGGTTAACAGCCTTTAAATGCCTTGCTGGAGTGCTCCTAGGTGGGCTTTGAGGTGTCAGATCCAGGTGCTCAGTTCTCTCTCTCTCTTTCCCCCTCCCTCACTCCCTTTCCTCCCCCCCTCCAACACCCCATCCTTCTGCTTGTGGATAAGGATATAGCTCTCACCTACTTCTCCTGCACCATACCTATCTCTAGCCATGCTCTCTACCAAGATAATAATAGACTAAGCCTCTAAAACTGTAAGCAGGCTCCCAATTAAATGCTTTCTTTCGCTTGGTCATGGTGTCTCTTCAGAGCGATAGAACAGTGACTTAGACAAAGTTTCTGACTTTTAGAAAAGTCAGAAACTAGAGAGATGGCTTCAAGGTTAAGAACATTAGCTGCTCTTCCAGAGGCCCTAATTTCAAATCCCAGCACCTACACGGTAGCTCACAACCATCTACAACTCAGGTCTCAGGCAATCAGACGACCTCTTCTGGTATGCAGATAGATGTACCAATAAAACATCCATATACATAAAATAAACAAATCTTTAAAAATAAAATTAAATTAAATTAAAATAAAAAACAGAACAGCTGAATGTGGTGCAGACTCCTCCAGTCTCAGTGCTTAGGAGGTAGAGGCAGACAGACCTCTGGGGTATTCCAGGACAGCCGGGGCTACATAGTAAAACCCAGTCTGAAACAAAACAAACCCTTAAAACTAACGGAGGTAGGGGCTGCTCTTCGAGAAGACTGGGGCTGTATTCCCAGCACATACACGGCTGCTCAAAACTGACTGTAACTCCAGTCCAGGGGAATGCAGTGCCCTCTTCTGGGCCCCAAGAGCACCGCACGCACATATAGACATATGCAAGCAAAATGCCCAGACACATAAAATTAAAAAGTAAATCCATCTAAAAGAAAATCACCAAGGCAAAAGAACTACACTATAACACAGTGGCTTTTATAACTACAAAGAGACTACTTTGTTAGGAGAGAACCTTAACCAGTCAAACTCTCAGTGGCCATGGTAGGTAAGGTCAGTAGGACAAACACATATAATCTCTTCTTTTAAGGATTTATTTATTTATTTATTTTAATGTATATGAGTACACTGTAGCTGTACAGATGGTTGTGAGCCTTCATTGGTTGTTGGGAATTGAATTTTTAGGACCTCTGCTTGCTCCAGTCAACCCTGCTTGCTCTGGTCAATTCCACTTTGCTTAGTCCCTGCTCGTTCCAGCCCAAAGCTTTATTAATTGTTATACATAAGTACACTGTAGCTGTCTTCAGACACACCAGAAGAGGGCGTCAGATCTCATTACGGGTGATTGTGAGCTATCGTGGTTGCTGGGATTTGAACTCAGGACCTTCAGAAGAGCAGTCAGTTCTCTTACCCACTGAGCCATCTCACACATGTAATCTCTTAATACTCCAATTTTAATACATGGATTTTACCCATCTTCAATTCTTTCTTGCATCAGCCCAAAACTAGCAAACAGAGCTACATTTCTGGTGAGATATATAAATAGTTATCAGGGAGACCAGACCAAAGAAAAGGTCAGATGAACACTATTATCTGCCAGACCTAGGACACAAAGGGACAAATATTGAAATCACCTCTCTGCCATAGCTCAGTGCTAAGTTAGCCTCAGACCCCAACAAACAACAACACTGCATTAATAGCTAGGTCACTAGTTTCTGATGCAAGATGCTGCCTTCTAAACAGCTGGGTTTTTTCTGTTTTAAGCAAACTCAGAAGTAAAGGACTCAGCGTGACTTACCTGTGCAGAACTCCTTGCTCACACTGTGTGGTACTGTGATCCTACGGTATACAATTGGCTCCGATTCCAGGATGTTTTCATCATGGCGGTACCTAGCGGGACGTTCATTTGGGACACCCCGAGAACGGGTGCCACTTCTCCTCTCATAAGTGTCGATCTCCTCAAACACAGCTGCCTTGTCAAAAAGGGCCAGGTTCCCCTCAAAGTCAAAATCTGTGTCTGGGATCTCCTCAATATCATCTCCAAAGCACTCATCGTCTTTATTTTTCATTTGGCCATTTTTTAAACCACTTTTCTTTGGGGTTGCCTGGTTTGGGTGCCTGCTACTAGATGACCCTGGGGGAAGGAGGGAATAAAGAACAAAATCAGTGTGCCAATGTACAGTATCAATGGAAGATGTTAGTCATCTGAAGGAGCAGAGTCAAAGGGAAAGGCAGGGTATTTTTATATCACATTGGTAGCAAAAAAGAAAGCACACAAATTTCACATGGAATAATCAATCTGAGAAACCACTCAAATAACGGAACATGAAAAGGCAGTAGTCTTGAAAACCGTAATCAGTGCTTCCTTTCATAAGGGAAAAGATGACAGAAGTATTATTTATTGTTATCAATCAATCCCCAGGGTAGCCCTGAACTCCCAAACAGTTTGGATCACAGGTGTGCACCTCCATACAAGGCAACAGAAGCTTATCAAATACCACCAGATACATCTAGAGGCTGAGGAAGCAGCAATCATTAAAGTATGTGCTGAGCAAACATGACAGCCTGAGCTTGGATCCCTAGTACAGATATAAAAGCTGGATGCAAGGTGGACACATCTGTAGCTGAAGGACCCTGAGAGCTATTGGTGAGGCAACCAGCCCAGGCAAATCCCTAAGTCCCAGGTTCAGTAAGAGAGAGTCTGTCCAGAGACTAAGGGAAGGGATGAAAGTGGGCACCCACTGTTGACCTCTGGCAGTGCACGCCCATGTGGATGTGTACTAGCATGCACACATGCATAATAACCACACAAAGACACACACGCACAATGTACATACAGAGTTACAGAATTAGGGGATGGGTTGAAGCCCAGCTGGCAGGGTGCTTGGCCTGCATGCACTGACCCTTGGCTTCAATCCCTGGCACCACAAATGGTGGGCACCCCTGTAATCCCCATACTGAGAAGGGGAGGCAGGACTCAAGGTCACCTACTCACCTAGGCTACATGAGATCTTGTTTTAAAAAACAAAACAAAAATCTAGAGGTGCATACAGTCGTATATCTCCATCAGGTAAAGTGTTCACCACATAGCTCCTAGGCAATCAATAAACAGCTGACAAATTAATCCACACTAGTGAAGCTATTTTAACATTCTGAAGTATAAATATTATGCAAGTATAACTCATGTTATCCTAATGCCTAGGTATGGAAAAAATTTTGCTGCTTTTGGTAGTAAGGAATCTGTGATTTCAGTCTCTGAGGGGGGTGGGGAAAACACAATGAAAATAATGAAGGGGAAAGAGTAGCCAAGATACCATTGACAGTTCAGATTATAAACCCCTAAAAAGGAGAAAAATTCACAAAATAGACTAAGTTGTACTTTCATCGGTTTGTCAGACATTTCCCTGAGGGCATGCTGAGTGGCATAACCAAGTGTTAGAAACAGACTGCACAATCAATACTGACTACAGAGTATAAAGTATACCAACAGTGAGCATGTGGCATGGACTCAAATCTTAAAAGGTTTTCAGGTGTGTGTGTGTGTCCAGAAGAGGACATCAGGTGTCCTGCTCTATCACTCTCCAGCTTATTCCCCAAGACAGGGTCTCTTACTGAGCCTGGAGCCAGGCTGGCAGCCCCAGAAATGCTCCTGTCTCTGTCCTGCACAGGTTACAGGCACAGGCAGCCATGCATAGATTTCATTTGGGTGCCAGAGATTTGAACTCAGGTCCTTATGCTTCCACACAAGCACTTTTACCCACTGAGATGTTTCCCTAGCCCAGAAAGTTATAAAGTGCCACAGAGCAATGGGTAAGAAAATAGAGTTGGTTTAAGAATGGGAGAACAGGGGGCTGGCCAGATGGTTCAGCGGGTAAGAGCACTGACTGCTCTTCCGAAGGTCCTGAGTTCGGATCCCAGCAACCACATGGTGGCTCACAACCATCCATAATGAGATCTGACGCCCTCTTCTGGTGCATCTGAAGACAGCTACAGTGTATTACGCCGGAGCGAGCCAGGCCGGAGCAAACAGAGGTCCTGAGTTCATTTCCCAGCAGCCACATGATAGCTCACGGCCATCTGTACAGCTACAATACACTCATACACATAAAATAAATAAATAAATAAATAAATCTTTAAAAAAAAAGAATGGGAGAACAGGCATGCAAATACAAAGTTAAAATAATATGCCATCAGTAATATTTGCAGTTAAAGGGCAAAAATCACAGGACAAAAAGTCCATCTCTGAAATAATCAATGCACTGGGCCAATATTAAATCAACTCCCTATTAGGAAATAGACATGTAACCCAATTGCCTCTGGTGGATGTGCTCATCTCCAGGTCCAAACAGGACAGTCCACTGGGATGCAGAAGATATCACAAAACATTTTATTACTCACTTTTAAGTAAAAACTGTAGCTCTTGCTCTGCCCTCTTCCCTCTCTTGCTTCTTTTCTTTCTCTCTTGCTCTCTTGCCCTCTTTCCTCTCTTACTCTTTGTCTCCTCTCTTTTCCTGCTCTTTGTTCTCTGCTCTCGTTTTCTTCCTCTCCTTTCTCTCTCTCTCTCCCTCTCCCTCTCCCCCCTCCCCCCTCTTCTCCTCTCTTTCCTCTCTTTTCCTTCTCTCTACTTGATCGGCTTATTTTCTCCTTCCTACAATAAAATATCTCCTTTATAAACAAAACAAAACAAGACCCTGTAGGAAATCACACTTCATCCACTTACTGCACTGACGTGCACTGGCGCCCTATGAGGTTTCGTGCTAGCAAACCACTATCATTTCTGAGGGGTCTGGAGAAGACCCCAGGGTTCTCAACTTAGGAGTCTGTACATGCAAGTGCTTTTTTGTTTTGTTTTGTTTTGGTTTGGTTTTTTTAAAGACAAAGTCTTGAGGCTGGAGAGATGGCTCAGAGGTTAAGAACACTGACTGCTCTACCAGAGAATCTGAGTTCGACTCCCAGCAACCACATGGTGGATCACAACCATCTGTAATGGGATCTGATGCCCTCTTCTGGGCTGTCTGAAGACAGCTACAGTGTACTCATATAAATAAATAAATCTAAATAAATAAAAAGACAAAGTCTTGCCTTGGAAAAGCTGGGCCATGGAAAAGCTAGTGTATGTGCCACACACTTGACTGTATCAGTATTTAAATTACAATGCCTGAGTCATTTACCGATGAGGACATATTCTAAGAATAATGCTGTTATATTGTTTAGTTGTTATGCGACATTATGCAAGGCAGCAACACACAAAGACTGCTGCATCAACAGGCAATAATTACAAATTGTTGAGCCAATCAATAGTTCTTATGACTATCATAGAAATGTATAAATCTGAATACAAGAAGCTTAATAAAGTAGTATCAGTCAACAATAAGACAGTTAATATAGTATGTACTCAGTTAATATCACACTAGACAATGAAGTGCTACTGAAATGCCCAGTACAAAGCCAAAGAAAATAAGTAGGTGCTGTACAACAGCAGCTTCTTAGTGTGCTGACAAAGTGCCCCACTACGAAGGCAGCAGAGTTCATAACAGAAAATCATGTGTGCCCTGAGATTCTGGGCACTGGACACTATTTTTGGCTTAGCTGTAGAACTCTACAAATTTACTGGCACCCAGAGCTGTTTATTTAGATTTCAAGTATCTGTGGCTTGTGCTCCTCTCTCTACAAGACTATCTACTCAATAGCTATACTCTAAACTAGGACTATCTATTTTTCAAATGCTATCATCAGTATTTTTTCCAAGAAAATACTGATAAATCCCAAGTCAGGAAAAAAATGATTAGGAAATAAGAAGACTTGGGTTTTTAGTGAAAAGCAGGTAAGATAGTCAGTCGGTTGTAAGCTCCCAGTTCCTTATACTTTAGTATAAATACTCCCAAGTCCCTGGTGAATAAGCTTACTCAGTACTTGGCTCATTTAGCCCATGGATCTGGCATTGCATTAAGCAGGCTGGCCTCTGGCCACTGGGAGAACAAGGAACTTCCCTTGGAAAAGATAAACAGACCTTCCCAGGTCTTCAAATGAGGACCAAGCATTAAGACTGGAAGCTGGCCTTCCTGTGCCATTTTTCTGCCAGGCTTTGATACACAGGCCCTTTGGCCAGAACATTTTGTAACAAGCTCACAGTTGTGTAACCCTAGTGTCACTTACTAACTGCCTTCTGTCATGCATATAGTATAAAAGGGAACTCTGTCCTATACTTAAGGTTCTAAAGGGTGCCTGATGGTCAAACTGAAATATTTTGGTTCCAGACTCAGAATTTATGACAGAAAGCCTGTCAACATTGGAAACATTCTGATCATTTATCAAATTACAGCCCTGTTCTTTCCAGCCTGGCAAACAAATGAAGCACATCCAAAGAGATACAAAGTCAAGAGGATTTCTACTAAAACCATGGAAACCTAAGTTCCAACCTCAGACTACTACCAAATCTAATATTTCATTAAAGCCCAACCACATGCAACAAGTTAACATCCAACATATTTCCATTTAAAAGGTTTAACTATACTTTCCAATTTCTATCTTCAATAGAGGAAGGGGGAACCTGGCACCAAGTAACATAATGTTACTATGATTTTATTTTACTTCTAATTTTGTGCATATGTGTTTCTGGGATGGGGTTGGGGAAATCCTCAGAGGCCAGCAGAAATCATTAGATCCTCTGGAGCTGGAATTACAGGCACTAAGAGCCCCCAAAATGTCTTATCTGTTAGACAACCTCTGCTTGTATAAAAATGAGATGAAAACCCATTCATGTTCTATGAGCAAAAGGGCCTTAACCATTCAACAGCATATAGCCAATGAATGACTGCCACATTCATGATTATAATGTGATTTCAGAAGAGTGTCTTTATCAGTCCCTAAGAGTCATTACTTTCAGCTGACATGGGGGGATCTAATCCAGGTTTTCATGGTAAGCATGCACTCTAGTAACTGAGCCACATCACAAGCATGACAAATATGATTTTTACCCACACAGAGACCTATACATTTAATAAACTTTAAGTGATTTCCCTCATCTGGACCAGATAGTTCTTCCATGGCCTCTGCATCAGCTCCCACTTCCAGGATCCTGCCCTGTTTGAGTTCCTGTCCTGACTTCCTTCAATAATGAATAGCAATATGGAAGAATAAGCCCAATAAAACCCTTTTCTCTCCAGCTTACTTTTTCATGGTGTTTCATTGCATCAATTGAAACCCTAAGACACCATTCAAACAATTAAGATATTATGTGATTTAATCTGACATTCTGGAAAGTGAAAACTAGAGGCCTCCCAAGAGACAGTGGAGACAAGGGAGGGGCAGCTGAGCAGGTGAAGCACAGAATACTGAAGTACGCTGTATGAAACGGAATGACACACACACCACCATGTACTTGCCAAAAAGCCATAAAATGTCATAGCACAAATATTCAAATTATTCAGTAGGTTTGAGGAATCCCAAGATGGAAAGAAAAATGGCAACCTATCTGTATTAGGAATATAAGAAATAAATCAACAACATGGGTGAAAAACTCTTCTTGAGTAACCCAGAAAATAAATGGAATATGTAAGATGAAAGGCAAGAAGAATCACATATATGCTTACATTCTCTGTGACAGTCTTCCACAGGGCTGGGGAACACAAGTTAGTAATTCTGATATAAACTGAGTATTCTCCATCTGAAATGCTTGGGTCCAGAAGTATTTGAGATTCTAGGAATATCTGCATATACATAAGTTTTCCTAAATAAGACCCAAAACTGAACACAAAATTCATAAATGCCTTTTCACACAGCCTGAAGGTGATTTTATACCTGATTTTGATGACAACCTGTGGCATGTGAATAGGTATGGAATTTTCCAATTGTGGCATCATGTCACTGTTCAAGTGTCAGATTTTAGAGCACTTCAAACTTTAAATCTTCAGATTAATGACGTTCACTTTGTATCACTACACATACACTGGAACCAAGTAATAAACAGATGACAAATGGTAGGAGTCAATTTTCTCATTGTTGGCATGAGAGATTAAAATAAGTGAAAGGAGGTAAAAGTGATCCATAATGCTTCATCTGGAGATGGCTCTCGGCTGTAAGGAGCCAGGACCCACATGGAGGCTCACAACTGCCTAGCACTCTATTTCCAAAGGATTTGACACCCTCTTTGAACCTCTGTGCTGTGTGGTACACAAAAATTCATGCAAGCAAACACATAAATAAAAATAAATAAATCTTTAAAAAACTAATCCATGAATATATTAGTTTGTTCCCTGTTGCTCTGAAAAACACTATAACCAAAAATAACATGGAGTGGAAAGGGTTATTTGGCTTACATTTCCCAATCACACAGTTCATCATTGAGGGAAGCCAAGGAAGGAACGCAAGCAGAATAGGAACCTGTAGGCAGGAACTGAATGAAGCAGGGGCCATGCAGGAATGCTGCTTACTGGTTTGTTCTCCATCATTTGCTCAGCTTGCTTTAAAATACAACCCAGGACAGGCAGCAAAGGAGTGGCATCACCCATAGTGGGCTGGGAGCTCCTACATCAATCATTAATCAAGAAAACATCCAACAAAAATGTCTAAATGGGGGCCAGGCAATGGTGGCGCACGCCTTTAATCCCAGCACTTGGGAGGCAGAGGCAAGCGGATTTCTGAGTTCAAGGCCAGCCTGGTCTACAGAGTGAGTTCCAGGACAGCAAGGGCTACACAGAGAAACCCTGTTTCGAAAAACAAGAAAAAAAAAGCCTCAAGTTATCTTTAGTGTCATAAAGGAAGTATTAGAGAATAAAAAACTATGTCCCTATAAAGTAAGTGTTCCTATAGCCAAAGCTGAAATAATATGGCACCAAGTAGTACACAGTAGCTAGGGACTCAGCTCATGACACAGCACCTGAGTTTAATCTCCAACACCAACAAATAATAATAGAATAGGGGCTGGGGAGATGGTTCAGTGTGGTGCTATGCAAGCATCAGAACTTTAATAATTCAAATCCCTATCATACATCCACACAGATACACAGACAGGCGGATAGACACACACACACACACACACACACACACACACACACACACGCACTTGTAATCCCAGGAAGTAGAGACAGGAAGACCATAGGAATTCAGTGACCAGCCAGTCTGGTCAGCTGGTGAGCTCCAGCTTGAGTAGGAAACGCTTGTCTCAAAAAACAAGGTAAGGTAGAGAATGTGACAAAAGAAAATACCCAGTGTCAACCTCTGGTCTCTACAAGCGCACACACATGGACAGGTCTGCATACACAAATGCACAGGGCACACAACAGGCACACATACAAATAATCAATGAGCCAAGGACAAAATAAATATCTATGAGTCAAAACTCTACTACTATCAATGAGTCAATAAGATAGGTATGTTGACACACACCTCTAGTCTCACCACTCAGAAGGCAGAGACTCACAGATCTCTGTGAGTTCTAAGCCAGCCTTGTCTACATAATGAATTCCTAGCCAGCCAAGGGCTACATAGTGAGACCCTGACTCAAACGAAAAAGGGCATAAATAAATACATAGGTTAGGGGATCTCTGGTACTGATACTTCCAAATAATTTATGGAGACATTGTACCAACAGTAATTTTTCACTCTTTGGATTTAGGCTACACAGAATTATTTTACAAAGAAGAAACTTGACGTGATATTTTAGTCAGGTGAGCAAAGTCTTGGTGGAAAGTCATAAACTGCAGTCATTGCACAGACCCTCGATATAGTATAATAAACTGGTATTTTTACCCTTTGTGGTTTTCTACTCAAAATATACTAAACTAGTCTAATCACAAGAAAAATATCAACTGAGGAGCTTTCTACAAAATACCTGACCAGTATGTATCAAAAGTATCTGTCAACAAAAATAGGGAATCCTATGGCTCAAGCAAGGGCTCAGTGGTTAAGAGTGTAAACTGCTCTTCTAGAAGACACTAGCAGATCACAACCTACTGTAACTCTAGCTCTAAAGGACCAAATGTCCTTCTCTGACTTCCTTGGATACCTGTACACACACACACACACACACACACACACACACACACACACCCCAAAGTAAGCAGACAGACAAATACATAGTTAAAGATTAGTAATTTCTAAATGTAATAGGTGCTAAATAACATCTAAGCTAAGATTTTAGGGTAAAACATGGGCAACCTGAATAAAATATGTACTTCATTCAAAAAAGACTAAAATCTAAGTGGCCCAAGTCATTGCCTACCCAAGCATTCTAAGTGTTTCTTAGGATACACAAGTACAACTGCAAGCATTTCAGTCTTCTGTTTTAGGCCATCAGTAATTAATACAATTGTTTTACAGGAATAAAAATTGCCTAGAAATACTCTTTTTATTGCTTTTTTTCACTTAAAGTAGGCGTTTCTTTTTCTTGTTTTTGTTTTAAATGATTTCTTTTTACTTTATGTGCATTGGTGTTTGTTTGCATGTGTGTCTGTCTGTGTGAGGGTATCAGATCCTGTAGATTATTGTGAGTTGCCATGTGGGTACTGGGAACTGAAGCCAGGTCCTCTGGAGACCAGTCAGTACTTTTAACTGCTGAGCCATCGCTTCAGCCCAAAGTAGGCATTTCTAAAACTTAAAATGTTAGGCTTGACACAAATGACACATCACAAGCCAGAACTGAAGCAGCACACTAAAACCTTATGACAGGGCCACTGGGACCAATAATGAGGAGCCAAAGGACAGTAAGTGGCATCTGGAACCTTTTGCAATCAGCTCTCCCACGTGGGCTCTAGAAAACAGCTCACTCTAAATTCCCTTTTAGTAGGGAATGCCTTGACTTTAGTATGACTCTAGTTTGAGTTTATATGTATTAGTGAAGACACACTTAAAATTCCAAATACACTTGCTTATAGGTATAAAATGCAAGAAAAGTAAGAATAGTGTGCTGGATAGACACAGGCTGGAGTCACTTGAGAGAAGGGAACCTCAACTGGGAAAATGCCTCCATGGGATCAGGCTGTGGGCAAGCCTATAGCCCATTTTCTTAAGTTAGTAATTGATTGGGGCTGAGGATAAGAATCAGCTCACTGTGGATAGTGTCATCTCTGGGCTGGTAGTCCAGGAATCTACGGGAGGAAAGGCTGAGCAAGCCATGAGGAGCAAGCCAATAAGTAGCAGTCCTTTGTGGCCTCTGCATCAGCTCCTGCCTCCCTGCTTAAGTTCCTGACTTCCTTAATGATGAACTACAATGCAGAAGTGTACACTAAATGAACCCTTTCCTCCAAAGTTGCTTTGGCCATGGTGTTACATTGCAACAATAGTAACCCTAACTGAGGTAGTTTATCATTAGAAGTACTTTTTAAATATTTATTTTTATTTATATGTATGTGTCTGTGTGTCTATGCATATATACAGGTATCCAAAAGATACAAGAGGACCTTTGGAGCTGGAGTTACAGGCAGTTATAAGCCACTTGACTTGGGTACTGTGAATTGAACTCAGGTCCTCTGTAAAAATAGCCAAAGTGCTCTTAACTACTGAGCTTTCTCTCCAGCCCTAGAAGTAATTTTAAAAATTGTATCTATTTTATTACTTTATATGTATGATTATTTTGCCTATATATACATGTGTGCACCACATGTTTGCCTGGTGCTTTTGGAAATCAGAACACAGTATCAGAGTCCCCTGGGACTAGAGTTACAGAAAGTTGTAAACTGTCATTTACATGCTGAGAATTGAATTGGGGTCTTCTATAAGAACAAGTGCTCTTAACCAACAGGCTGACTATACAGCCTCCCTAGAAGTAAGTTTTGAAAGAACATTCATATGTATTTAAGGAATATAACAGATGTGAACAAATCTGTTATGTCTCAAAATTACATTACTCTAGTACACATGTTTAAAAACATTACAGGTTCTAGTGACCCATCTATGGTTCTATATCTGTTACTAGCAAGCAAAACCAGAGAGTGCTTTCCTTAATGGCCTCTAGTGGGAACATTAAACACAACAAAATTTAAATGATCAGTCTTCTGATATTATTCAGAAAATGAAGGTGCTTGCCACCAATCCTGACAACCTGAGGTCAGTCCCAGGACCAACACGATGGAAGGAGAGAACCAACTCCCACACTCTGTGCTCTGACTTCCACATGCACATACCTGCACACATACACATAAATAAATGTGCTTAAAAAGAAATAAAAGTAAAATTCTCAGTTTAGGATAGGGTGGAGCTTGGTGGCAGAATGCTTGCCAGATATGCAAAGCTCTAGGTTCAGTCCACAGTTCCTAAACAAACAAAATAATCAGCTTGTTAGAAATGAAAGGTAACAGTGAGGCCTACACTTGTCCCCTCCTCTCTAAGAACAGAAATCTACTCAAGAATTAGCTGGAACAGCCCAAGTAGAGTCAATTCAGACATCACAACCACCACCAGTTATCAGATTTAAAATATCAATATGGTGCAAATCCGCATCCTTTCTTGAAGGAAGAAAAGTGACAAAGTGGGCAAGAAGTTTGGGTGTACCTCTAATAACTCATTTCCTTTTCCTTGGTATCTTGAGGCACTGGCCCTATAATGACAGAAACACACTGTGTCTCCATGAAGCTCTGCAAGTACCCCCTTTATATGAGTAATAAAGGATTCCCAGAAAGAGAACAGCAGGTAAGTGTTTACAGCCTGAAACACTAGGTTATGAAAGACAGCAACTTGACTGTACTTACAGGAGTTGTGCCGACGCCGGAAGCTTTTGGACTGACCCAGAGATTCCATGTGCCTGTCCACGTAGCTCTTTGAGCACTGCTGCTGAGGAGAAACCGCAACATCCTGGCTCTTCATGTCTGTCCTCTTAGGGATGCTCTGAGGGGCACTACTGGAAGAGGCTGGCTTCTTGACCACTTTGCCTGTTCCATTCTGACTGATACTCATTTGGTACCCAACACCAGAAGAGCCTAATTCTGTCTGATGAAGGTCTCCAACCTGCTGGTTGTCTCCAGGACCTGGTATCTCCAAAATTTTTAATTCTGTAATGTCACCTGCCCTGAAACACACAAAAGTAGTCCAAGTCTCAAAATTATAATAGCAATAAGAAGGTGGTAAGAATGAAACTGGGATTAAGAAAAGCCACCTGCACTCTGAAACCTGCATTAACTGAGAGTTAACAGAAGTTAAAACTAAGAAAGGTAGCAGAACATTTACAGACAGTGCCCAGCCACCAACTTTCAACTCATACACTACTCTAGAGAACCAGTTGTTAATAACAACTCTATAGCCTTCTTAGATTTCCAGAATGCTAGTGGCTTTTTCAAATTCTTTCACCCACTTACTCCTTCAACAGGCATATATAATGCCCTTACTGTGTGCTAAGCCCTGATTACAAGCAAGATACAGAGAGACACAGTGCTTACTTTTAAGTAACTCAGTTTGAGCACTGGAAAAGACATGTGCAGAGGACAGAAGGGAGAAAGATCTCAGCCAGAGAGTCAAAGACTAAGAAAATTTGACATTGTCCAAAGGAAAAATGCTTGTAGAAGGCCATTGGGAAGGTAAAGCGATAACCAAGAGCCAGATCATAAGCACAATGGGCTTTCCCATGGCAATAGGAAGAAGTGAGAAACCCACAGGGCACTGCAGCTCATGCCTAAAACCCTACATTTGGGAGGCAGAGGCAGATCACAGCAATTTTTAAACCAGCATGGTTTACATAAAGAGTTACAAGGCAGCCAGGATGACACAGACTCTCTTCCATCTCTTTTCTGCTTTTCTGTGCTGGGCAGCAGCTCCTGATTTTCTTTTAAACTCTAATAGAAGTGTCCTCTCAAGCTTATCATATTTGGGGAAAATGTTTATTATGATTCTTAAGTTTTCTTTTTAAGATTTTGTTTTCTTGGACCCTGAGCATGGTGACACATGCTAACGGATCTCTACAAATCCAAGGCCAGCCTAGTCTACAGAGTGAGTTCCAGGTCAGGCAAGGCTATACTTTTGAGATCCTGTTTTGAAAAAATTTTCTCTTAGGCTGAAGAGATGGTTCAAAGGTTAAAAAGGCTAGCCATTCTTCCACAGGACATATAACTGTCTGTAATTCCAATTCCGTGAGATCCAACTCCCTCTCTGGACTACTTAGGCACCAGGCACACATGTGGTACTCAGTTATATAATGCAGACAAACATTCACATTAAGAAGCTTTAATTTTTTAAGATATTCTTTACATTTATTCAATGCAAGGGGGGGGAGAAGGGTAGAGATGGAGGGGACAGACTGTCACGATGTGTACATGGAAGTCAGAGGACAATATGCTGAGTTGGTTCTGGAGATTGAACTCAGGCTGCTAGGCTTGTTAGCAAACACTTTCACTTGCTGAGCCATGTTACCAATCCAAGTCTTAAATTTCTAACTTTGGTGAAAGGTCTCTACAATATGACTAGCCTTCAGGAGGAAGAAACCTGCAAATAAACCTGTTCAGCTGCAGGTCTTCAATTTGAGATGTCTTACAGACTACCCAACTGGGAAAGACCAGGGGACCAAGTACCTACAGCTCAGGCAACGAGAGTCTCAGAGGACAGAGATCTGAGTTCTTACTAAGATACATAAAAAAGGAATCTTGTGTCCTTTTTTAAACTGGGGGCTGAGCCACCATATGGAGTCACACAGGTGAACTTGGGGTTTTGAAAACACTTGGTGATCGTGAAAGACTTCTTTTTTTTAAAAGATTTATTTATTTATTTTATGTGAGTACACTGTAGTTGATTTCAGACACACCAGAAGAGGGCATTGGATATCATTACAGATGGTTGTGAGCCACCATGTGGTTGCTGGGAGTTGAACTCAGGACCTCTGGAAGAACAGTCAGTGCTCTTAACCACCGAGCCATCTCTCCAGCCCCAAAGAAAGACTTCTGACCACATGTTCAAAACTCATAATGAATCCAGTGTGTTTCTGCACACTTGGTATTGTGCATCCTGTCAGGTGATCCAACGCAGAACCACTGCCTTAAATGCCTCAGCTCAAATTTAAGACCACTATACATTATAAATTGCATGGTTTCTATTCTACGTACTAGGTTTCTGGTCTTATAGAAACATAATTTTATTATGAAAACAAAGACTTTCAATATTTTCAGTATGTAAATAACTAGTGAATCTCCAAATTGTAAAGTTAGAAGTTTGAATCTAAAAGCTGCTGTTTGAGTTACTAACTTAAGTTTCATTTAAAAAAAAAAAAAAAAAGGCCATGCAGTAGTTGCAGCACTAAGGCGGCAGAGGCAAGTGAATCTCTGTGAGTTCCAGGGAACCTGGGTTACACCAAGAAACCCTGTCTCGAAAAACCAAATAAATAGTTGGGCTGGAGAGATAGGTCAGTGATTAATAGCACCTATGGGTTTTATTCCCAACACCTACATGGCAGCTCACAATTGTCTGTCACTCCAGTTCCAGGGGAACCAATGTCTTCTGACCTCCTACATGCACACAGTGTGCACACAAACACTAAGGTACACACTTATACACCTTAATATAATTAAGTAAGTAAATATTTAAAAGGAAAATAAAATGAATTTTGGTTTAAGATTAGGACAGAATATTCAACAATTTCTGAAATGGCCTTAAATATACTTCTAACATTTTATGCTTTATGTATGAATCAGCATTCCTAGCACTGACAACTATGAAATGAAAGTATTATGAAGATACTCTGTGTACTTCGATATCAAATATTCAGCCAAGCTCGAACTGAAATTTTTTTTGGTCGGTGTTGTTTTGAGATAGAGTTTCTCTGTCTAACCTTGGCTGTCCTGGAACTCTCTCCATAGACCAGGCTTGCCTTGAACTCATAGAGATCTGCCTGCCTCTGCCTCCCAGGACTGGGATTAAAGGCATGTGCCACTACTGCCAGCTCAAGCTTGCATTCTTTATGTAAAAATAAGTGAGCACATCCACCTCACTGGTATCCGAATATACTTCACATTTAATAAATGGTAAAATTCTATGTATAGCAGAGATTATTTAAAATAAATTTCTATATGGTCGAATAGCAGATGTTGTATTTGTATATCTACTTTCTATGCCTACATATTACAATTACTTTAAAACATCTAAAATATCTAGAGAGGCAGAGGCAAGCAGAACTCTGTGAGTTCCAGGCTAGCCTGGGCTGCATACTGAAGTCTTGTCTCAAAAGTCTGAGGAAAAAGGGTGTTTAATTAAAAAAAATTAAAAGCTCTGACCCAAAGATTAACCAGAATAAAACAATTTTTGACCCCCTCACCCACCCAAGGAAAAAAAAAAAGAGAAGGGGGCATTCTGAACTTGGCGGTTAAGTCATGTGAAAGCCTGGCAAGACGGATGATAACTGTATTACAGTACAGTCTCCACGGAGGACAACAGAACTCCACTGAGGCCTACAAGACTCAACTCCATCAGCCCAGGCGAGAGAATACCGTCAGTCACCTCGATTGCAAGACCCAGCCCACCAGGCTGGATTTTCAAGAATGTCAGTCAGGACACTTACCGGAAGGTGACTTCTGGTACAAGACACTTCACCCCATTGTGGAAGGGCCGGGTAAGAGAAATGGTCTGGCTGACCTGATCCACTGCGGATACTCGTCCCTGGTAGACACCCAGGCTTTCTCCACAGTTGATAGACACAATACTGCCTAGCCAATCCATAGCCACGTCTCAGATGTGAAGTGACTGTGAAGAGAAGCAACCAAGTACGTCAGGCGTCAGGCGCTGCGCTCAGTGCTGTTTGATAACGCTCTGCCACGGAGGTGTTAAAACATGAAAACAAACATGTCAAAAATGAAACTTTGGTAAGTGACGTGTAGCCACACACATCTCTGTTTTATTTTTCTTTTTTTGAGACAAGGCCTTACTTGTAGCTGGCAGAACTAGAACTTACTATGTATACCTCAAATTTAGAGATTTGTATATCTCTGCCTCTTGAGTGCTGGGGTTAAAGGTACATACTACTGCTGGGCAGTAGTGAGGCACGCCTTTAATCCCAGCACTTGGGAGGCAGAGGCAGGTGGATTTCTAAGATCGAAGCCAGCCTGGTCTACAGAGTGAGTTCCAGGGCAGCCAGGGCTATACAGAGAAACCCTGTCTCAAAAATAAATAAATAAATAAATACTATATAACACAGTGAGAATTTGTCTAAAAAAAGCAAAAACCTTCAGTAGGGACATGCATATTAATAAGCAACATTGATATATGTATACAAAGACTATGTAGATACCAGGCGGTGGTGGTACACTCCTTTAATCTCAGCACTCAGGAGACAAAGGCAGGTGGATCTCTG
Organism: Montemys delectorum; assembly: GCA_019843815.1. NCBI lineage: Eukaryota > Metazoa > Chordata > Mammalia > Rodentia > Muridae > Montemys > Montemys delectorum. Next base: position 17,888 of record JADRCD010234487.1, read on the forward strand.
TGAGTTTGAGGCCAGCTTGGTCTACAGAGCAAGTTCCAGACCATCTAGGGCTACTGAGAAAAAACAAATAAACAAAAACAAAAAACAACAACAAAAAACAAAGACTGTATAGTTGTTTAGAGTGTGCATTACAGGTGACAGTGCAAAGTCTTTCAAAAGAGAGAAAAAGCATTTGACTGAGCAGTGGGGCAGTATTTACCTAGCAAGCAAGGTTTTTAGCACCATCAAAACTTTAAAAAAAAACTTAAAAAGCTGAACAAAAGGGGTTGGAGATGGCTCAGCAGTAAAAAAAAAAAACACTGGTTGCTAGTCTATAGGATTCCTGTTCCACTCCCAGCACACACACACACACACACACACACACACTGCTGACTCCAGTTCCAGAGAATCTGATGCCCTCTTCTGGCATCCTCAGACACTGCACACACAAGATGCACTGGAACACATTCAGGTAAACACTTTTGCACATAAAAATCAAATAAAAATTTTAATTAAGGGGGCTGGAGAGATGGCTCAGCGGTTAAGAGCACTGACTGCTCTTCCACAAGTCCTGAGTTCAATTACCAGCAACCACATGGTGGCTCACAAACATTTGTAATGGGATCTGATGCCCTCTTCTGGTGTGTCTGAGAAGAGCAATGGTGTACTCATATACATAAAATAAATAAATAAATCTTTTAAAAAATTTTAATTAAATAAATCACTATATATAAAATTAAAGAAATTGCTATATAAAAGACACCTACTGGCCAGTCAGTGGTGTCCCACGCCTTTAATTCCATCACCCACAACTCAGGAAGCAGAGGCAGGAGTTTGAGACCAGCTTGCTCTACAGAGTGAGTCCCATGACACCAGAGCTACACAAAGAAACTCAAACAAACAAACAAACAACAAAGACACCTACTGTAGGTTTATTTCCATTCCTTGTCAGATCTTGCCTATTCTATGTCAGGGTTGCATAAATTTTCTTACCTATCATTTATATTCCATAATCTTATTCTGACACCTGCTTTAAATATTAGATAAAACATTATAAAAAGTTGTCATAAAAACTAAAAAACAAATAAACAACTAAAACTTAACCAAATGGAGAGTGGCTTCTTTTGGTTTTCCAGTGAATATGAATTTTTTTTAAGATTTATTTGTATTTATATGAGTACACTGCAGCTGTCAGACACACCAGAAGAATCCATCAGATCCCATTAGATGGTTGTGAGCCACCATGTGGTTGCTAGGAATTAAACTCAGGACCTCAGGAAGAGTAGTCAGTGCTCTTAATCATTGAGCCATTTCTCTAGTCTGTGAATATGTATTTTTAAGGCCCTGATATTTCACATTCAAATTTATACTGTGCTAATTACTGAATCAAAATGTTAACACTTCAAAAATGTGGCTTTTAGTTGATAAGCAATTTTTTAATTGCTTGTATATTAATGTATAACTGTCCATTGGAAATTCCCCTATAAAATATACTGACAATATAC
>JADRCD010234488.1:0-24534 GCA_019843815.1 Montemys delectorum
TTTACTCGTTTTTCTTACTATCCTAACTACCAGCTTAAAGTTTTTCTCATTCATAAGCACGATCAAAATGATCTGAGTCTAAGAAGGCCTTTTGTGCGAGATCTTACGTCCACCGCTTAAACCAAGACCCAATTTGGCCAAACCTTAAGGACCTGACCTTCTAGGATCTGGCTATTATATTTCTGTAAATTCAGGATACTCCTTTAGCAATGAATATGCTATCATGAGATTGTATTAAAAAACCTTACCTTTGAATCTGTCAGAATTTGTTAGTTGTAGAAATTCAAAATTTTCTTAAATTGGATAGTATAAGAAAATACTTTTTTATTTTGTGGAAAAATTATGAGTCCTGGTGACAGCCGGCAAAGCGTTCCAATCCAGATTTGCCGCTAGAGGGAGACATAGTCCAGCATTTGTAGCATCTGCTGTCGCCTTTTACTGTTTTTCTGCAGGAAGGTGGTTTGCTCTCAGCATCTGCAGCCACTGCTGACAGAATTGGGAGGGAGACAGAGGGAGTCAAAGCCTCCCGGGCCAGCCGTCCCATTTACTGCTTAACTCAGCCTGGACTGTCAGAACCTATCTCGGCCTGCCTTCTCTGGGCTTTGTACAGTGGGGCCAGTCGCTCCCAACGGCCAGCCAGCTGAGTGGAACAGGGGTCTAGGGTGGACTAGCAGGGCTCTGCCCGTTGGGGTGACTTTCTAACATCATCTCCAGTGTATTTTATTTAACAGTACAGCGCCTGTGGTGGGACTCAGAGAGGGGAAAGCTTTGATTGCATTTTTTTTTTTGGCTTCTTTTTCTTCTGGTGATCTGGATTTGTTTCCCCGGGCCCCTCCCCTTGTTCTGTTCTTTCTCACTCCCGCCTTTGGCGAAGTGACACAGGCGACACCTGCTCACTGGTGTCTGCTGCTGGAACTCGCACCTCCACGGTGGTGAAGGTGCCGGCGCGCTCGTGACTGGGGTGGGTAGGGGGGACAGACAGCAGAGGGTTCCCTCCCTTGGAGCACACGATGCCGGGAGTGGCGGCGGGTGGGCTGCGAGGAGCTCGACCGCCCGGCTGCGCCTGAGGGCGCGATCGAGGGGCTGCTGCAGCTGGCCGGGGAGTTGCTGCTAAGTGGACGCGACTCGACGGCGCCCAGGTGTCAGAGAGGGCACCCGCGGGACCCGAGAGCGAGCTGCGGGAACGCGGGCGTCTCACGGGGAGGACGCCGGCCGAGCGCACGGCCCGCGAGCCTGCTCAGAACCGCTCCACACCGGAGCCTGCAGACCTGGGAGAGCCGGGGAACTCGAGGAGAGCTCGGCGGCGGCGGCGGCGGCGGCGGCGGCGGCTGCTCTGCTGAAGGTGAATCACCGCGTCCAATTGCCTTTCCCTAGAGAACCCGGGGGAGGGCGGGAGAGGGGGAACGTGTGAGCGCGCGTTTGTGTGCAAGGGAGAGACGACGCGGGGCGAGAGGAAAAGTCCTCGCTCCACGCTCAAAGCAAACACATCGGAGATGGAATAAGAGCGGCGGTGGCTGGAGCCCGCCTGGATCCTCGCAGTCGCGGGAGCCGAGCGCACCGCGCGCAGCGCATCGCCGGGGACAGCGGGCGACCGCGGGCGCCGCCGGGGGCTGCGGAGACTTTGGCTCTCCCTCTCGGTCGAGGAACCTTCTGATTACTTTGACACTGTGGGATAAAGAGCAGAGCCCAGGGACCGGCCTCGCGCGCTGCGCCTTCCTCTTGCTTCGGGGAGGGGGACCCCGGCTTGTATGTGAAGAAGACACTGCCGAGCCCCCTTTAAGCCTTCGGAGGAGGCGGCACTCACACGCGCACGCAGGGCCACACTCGCTCGCCCTCCGCGAACACACACCGGCGGACTTGAGGTCCCTATGCCCCTGGATGGTGCCAGCGGACCGGCATCTCGGAAGCGATGCAGGAGCGGTGAGGCTGGCGTCAGCCCGCGGAAGCTACAGGACCATCGCTAGGTGCTGCCGCCACCGGGACGCCCGGCTGCAGGTAGGTGCGAGCCGCGCCTTCGGGAGCCTTCGGGCTTTGGGGACCACAGTGGCCGCGCGAGGATCGCGTGCCCCCGCAGCCCTCATGGGTACTGTCTCTTCCCTCGGCTATCAACTGGGCCCGGGGCAGAAACCGGCTCGTCCCACGAGGCCAAGATGAGGGTAGAAGCGGTCCCGCAGCCCTCGTTCTCCCGCCCCCTCCCTTCCCAGCAGCCGGTGAGGACAGGGGCTGGGGGGAGGGGGAGGGACACCCGGAGGGGGACAGAGCCATGGCACCAGGCGTGGGGAGCAGGGTCCATCTTATTTCAGAAGGCGAGAGACCCAGGCGAGGACCGAAATGGGTGAGCATCTGACACTTTTCATAGGCAGTTGGGGGTCGCAATCAAGGGAGAAATCAGTGAGCAGTGATGATCCACGGAAAGGTCTCTTGTCTGGAATGCCTACTTTCCGTCCACTTCTGACTAGTTAATTCCCAGGCCTGTCTGCGGAGGGTGGGCGTTTCCGTGAGGCTATTGACTCCTCCACCTCTAACTATTTCCACAAAGAATCACGTTCATAAGTTCCGGAGCCTCACCGGCTTCAAGGTTTATTTAGCTCTGGGAACAGACTCGTTATTACCGAATGAAACAGCTTTCTGTAAAGGCTACTTCAAGAGAGCTTTCGTAAAGTATCGTTTAATAAACAACGGTCAGAAGAAAAAAAAAAGCACAGTTCAGGGGTGGGGGTGGGGGACACGACTAATGGCTTGTCATTTCTTTCCGGGTAGATGACTTCCACATCTTGCCAGTAGCACAGATTTTTCTGCCCACCTGCCTTGCTGTCTCCTCCTCGTTCTAAAAGGCTAGGTGTCTACCAAGAGGTGTTTTCTTCAGGCGAGGGATGACTCTTGGCTATTAGTCAGCAACGCCACATTTACAAAAAGTGCTCCTGCAAAGGCAAAGTTTGAGGTCTGTTGCTCTATTTCGTCTGGAGCTGCAGGCTGAGCCATCCGGTCTCCTCTGGAGGCGGGTCCACAGGCTTTCTAAGAGCCCCGGGGAGACCATGCTTTCCCTCCTGGTCCGCAGTCCGCTGCGCTGCATGGCCAGTGTTAAGCAATTGCCTGGAGCCTTGGGAATTGAATGTGTAGTTACTACAGTGACCAGCTTCTTTCCTATCCTGTGCTGGGTGAGTTCATCTCCTGCCAATAAGAGAGAGGACGAACCATCTTCCTTTTGTGACTGTGAAATCTCCCTTTGAATATCAAAGTCCTCCGTGGGTTTAAAAACAAAGAAACAAAAACTCATCTCAGTCTCCAAACCTACATGTTTTTTCCCCCCTATGAAGAGTAAAAGTCACTCAGTGTCCCAGGGCCTTCCTCAGGACGGGGTGAATTTCAGTGACTGTGGACTGCCTGGTAATAATCATCCGGTTCCTGTCTGCCCAGTCAGGTTGCTTTGGACATCCCCCTTCCTACGGTTATCAATTAGCACCTTTAAACTGCTCTATTAGGCAAGGTAAGTTAAGACAGTTGAGTAATTAATTTAAGGTTTCCATGTGAAGTAATAAAGGAGATTACTGATGTTGAAGAAGATTAAAACTACATTTGATGTTTTAAAGAAGCAGAGCATGAGGGTATCGTATTTACCCTTCCCATTTTTGGGCATAGTTGCACTACCTAATGAGTCCTTAACAGTTTCAGAACCGGCGCCCAACACCGTACATTTTCAATAACGGATCAGGCATGCTTGTCTCTCTTCCTGATTCACGCTGTTTTGGATCTCTCGAGTTCGCTGTTTGGATCGTGACCTTTTTAGAGGCTTTATTTTTAAAAGCCATCAGTAACCACTTACAGGCCATCAGCAACCACACTGAAGCTTATTTTATTCTAATTTCCCCAATTTCCAGTGCAAACAACTGGATTGTATTATTTACGTGCTTAAGGTTTTGAGAAAGACTGTTATTGCCAACAGAGTACTTAAGCATGGGGAGCCTCGTAAGAGGCAAACATAGTTTTAGTGCTGCTCTATTCAAAATGGCTTTCAAATGACTGATCAAAGTCTTGGTTATTTTCTTGCCTTTAAAAACAATGGGTTCCTAGGCTTTGCTTCCCATTTACATACAGTGCTATTTGGTGTATGCTTCTTAAAGAGGAATCAGGAAACCTTTGTGTCAAAGCAAATATCTACATAATGCTATAAGTTGTGCTAGAGGGGAATGTAAGGGCTCTGAGTGAGTGTGCGCAGGTGTGATTCTGAATAGGAGGAATGTTGGTTACTTTAACAAAGACAAACTGGAGAGAAAAGTCATTGTGAGCTTGGGTTGGCGTGGATACATTCTTTCGTAGGCACTATATAATCTGCATTATAGTGTTTACTAACCACCAGTTATAAAACTTGATGACAGGGCTGTAGAGAAAGGTCTATTTTTAGACATAGACACTTTCCCCTTTTAAAAATTTATAAAGTGCTGAAACTTTTGGGGTGATCTAACATTTTAGAGAAATTGTTTTATGTCTCATCAGAAAGATTTAGTAGTCCTGGATTTAATATCTATAACACGGTGTTTTGATGGCCATCTTAAATGGCATTTTCTCATGGAAATTCAAGGTTCTGTGCCCCAGTGTAGGGGAATGCCAGGGCCAGTAAGTGGGAGAGGGAGGGGTGGCAAGCATGGGGAGGGGGAGGCAACAGGGGTTTGTTCTTGTTGATTTTGTTTGTTTGTTTGTCTTTTGGAGGGGAAACTGGGAAGGAGAAATTTACATGTAAATAAAGAAAATATCTAATAAAAAAACCAAAGGTGATTAGAAAACAAAACAAAACAAAACAAAAAAAGAAGTATGTTTTAAGGTTGACTCAGGGCCAACCCAACTGGCTCTTCTGGATTGCCCTGAACAGGATGAGTAACCTGTGACTCTCCAGCACTCACCAGGCCTTTATCACCTCCCTAAAGAACTGGTTCTGTTTGAGTATGTTCAAGTTGAGGAGTCATTGCAAACTGATGGACATTTACTAATAAGATTTATAATGACATCCCAAAGGAAGAGCTTTCCAAAACATCATTGGTTACTTGTGCTGTCTTTGAAAAGCTGAAGCAATTGGAGTGCCTGTCCTGTTCATTCTGCAGTACTTTGTTAGAGATGCCTCCTTAGGTAGCGTTATTCTGCAGCTGTTTTGCTCACTGAAAATTCAAGTAAAAACAAAAAACTTTACCACGTCATGCAGTTTTGTTTCCTTTGGTAAAAAACTATACACTGTGTAAAATAAACATCCAGCATAATCGGCCTCGATCTATGGCTCTGGGCATATTTACAAATCCAATCCACCAATCTGTTACGAGTAGGGCTGCATCAAAACAGAGAGAAGAAATTCACTAATGCCAACTGCTGCTAATTATGAAGGCCACGGCAGCTGAATGGACGTCACTTCTGGGCCCCTGGCTTGCACAGTGCTTCACAGGATGCAGCTTACTTCTGAGTCACTGGTTTTGGGATGACTCAGGATAGGACTCAGAATTTGCCATTTTGTTGGGAAATTCTTTGGAACTCTATCTGAACATATTGAGCTATTTAAACATTTCATTGATAAAGAGAAGATAGGCTTACGAGTTACCAGCAGTCTTCTTAATGGGGTTCAGAGTGTGGTCCGAAATGGGTTAGAGATAGGAAGGGTTAGCAAGCACTCCTAGAAGTTTGCTTCGGATCTGCAGTTGTCATGGGACTCTGGCACATTACATAGTTTCCTGAAGGTCTGAGATAGCCATTCAGAGTAGTGGTTCAGTTCTCCTCATGAAGTAACACTGCTCAGTTCTGTCTTCTGCTTCTGTTTCTTATAAAAAATGGAAGAGAAATGACTATACTCACTAGAATATGAAGAAAGTAGAATTTAAATACATTTCTTGTACATTATGTTTCTATACAGTCTCTATATCCCTGTATATGACAATGTTTTCATGGAATACAGGTAATATATTGATTTTGTGTTAAAGGAGTCGAGACAACTTTATTAAAGGTCTTTATTTTTTGATATCTAGGTTTCCACTAATTTATATGACTTGACCTATGGCACAGCTACATTTATAGTTTAACAAGATAATTTATAGTTGAGTTTTACACTTTGACCCATTATTACACATAACACATATATTTTTCTTCTTTTCTTTTTTTTGAGATACTTTTATTGACTAAATTACAAACTCAAAATATAAAAGTCAGTGTTTCACTGTGTCATGGGACATCTTCGGAGGCGTTGGTTGACAGCTGCAGCTGAGAATTCCAACATGTTTTAAAGCATAGGACATGCCCGCATACTACTTTATTAAGCAGGCTTCTCCACAGTCCCATTTCAAATCTTTCTAGTTACATTGAAGCATATGGTTGTGATTTATAGACGGTAGTTGCAAATCAGAAGACACTGATATCCTCTTGGCTTGTGTTTGATTTCTAAAACTCACCCATTCTCAATGTGTATATCACATGTGTTTGTTGGATCTCTTTGAATAGCCTTTATAGGCTATTCACTGACTTGGTGTTGGTTTGGCAATTGATTGGTATTGCTGTCAGAAGATCCAGAACTTAGTTTGTTGGAAAGTCAGATGGATAGTGGAGACACAGCTCGAAGGAGAGCTGTCTGGTTTGTTCACCGTGATCCCTCTGAGGCAAGGGATATAATTAAGGAATTGGAATATCCTTGCCTATATTGTATCACATCCTCCAGTCTCCTAAATTACTCCATAGCAGCTGTAATTGCTTTATGATTTCCCCTGAATGGCCAGTTAGCAAAGGTACATTTCCTTTCCCCTAGCATCAATACATCTAGTCATTCAATTAAATTTATATTTGTATTGCTCTCTCTATGCAGTAGATTTTGGAAACTCCTTACCCAGAGACTCAATAATGTAACAATGTTGCGTTCTAGCAACGACTATGACAGCAAAGTCAGTACTTGGTAAAGTGGTGACAACCAGCCAGACACATCTCCTTCGCTCTTAATCATGGGCTTTGCAGAACAAAACCCATACATATGAAACCCAGAGAGTTCGAAGTAGATTTTGATGAGAAAGCTTGTTTTGCTAAATATTTTCACATTTATGCATATACCCTCCCCCCCCCCATGAACTCATCAGTGTACAATTGCTTGCATGTGAAAGGGAACTGTGTTACTCTTTAAAGACCAAGCAAAGATTCCAAACCTTCCCATTTGCAGGGTCAGTTGCCTGTGGCCTCCTGTTACTGCACAGGGAGTTCAATGGTTGAGTTTAATAGCTCAGAGCAACGCTTTGCTTTCTTTGGTGAATTGGGCTTCTCTTTGTGAACAAATATATGGACATATCCACAGTGGATGCTAGATGGAAGGTTTGGGGGACAGTGGATTTGTGTTCAAGAACTCAAGTTTCAAGTCACAATGGGATGGGTTGTGAGGAGACAGATTCTTTCTAGAGCAAACAAAAAGCCATATAATTTAAAATTATTCTCTCTATGTGCAAAAGATTCCCTGGTATTATTTCATTTTTAGCTTAGCTCTTTGTCTTTTTAAATGTCTCTTTTTGGAAAGTACAATGAAAATTGTACTTAAATACTCAATAAGTAAATATGCTTACTCTCTTCTAGTGTTCATACTTCATGTACACTTGCTCTATTATGAAAAAGATCATCTAGTAAGAAAAGCAAGGTGGGTTGTTTGCTCCAGTTTGTTTTGTCTTGGATTTATAGTCTTTGTCTTTGTGTACTAGACATGCAACCAGAAAAGCTTTGTGTTGTGTGTGTGTGTGTGTGTGTGTGTGTGTGTGTGTGTGTTAGAATCTAACTAGCAACATATTAGATGTGTAACAACAGACTTTTTCTACAATATTTTCCTTGAGAGGGGAACTCTCAGACAAGTTTTACTGAAACAATAGAAGGTTATGGTGTAATGGAATAATTGTGTGACTGTTCCTGTCAGGTGAGAATTCACAAGTGGTCACTTCAAAGCATTGGGAGAAAATATATAATATAATATAATATAATATAATATAATATAATATAATTAATATATATTCTGTGTTAACCCATGGATAGTCTCACACACACAGAAGCATTACGTAGTATGGTCTTATTTAAGGGAGAAATGCCTGAATGTTGTTTCTGTTTCTACCTTGTTGTAGATATATGGTGAATAGCCACTCATGTCTAGGTGTCTCAGATTCCCTCTGAGAAATGGCCAATGGACTTTGTGACAGTGATAGGGTCAAACTTTGTTTGTGCTATCCTTCAGAAGTTTGAGTTAAATTGAGTGAAAAAGCTGCAAAACTTTAGTTCTTTTTTTATGGTGTAGGTGCGGGGAGGAAGCAGGCAGTGTTTCTATATTTCAGTGAAGCAATCCAGAGGCCAAAGGGGAGAGGAATGGCTTCAGAGCTTCTTAAGCTAGAAAACAGATGCCCGATTTGGGGAACTTAAGTTCAATGAACAAATTTAACTTAGGTTTTTAGGGATAGGGTAGGGAAGGTTAGTTCTTAGAATGTTCAATGGTAATAGTTTATGGCTAGCATACTATTATTACAAACAACTCTCTTATAAAACTCTTTGGACACATAATTGGTGATTTCATAAATTTTTGCTTAGAATTGGGTCAAATTTTAGACTTTGCTATTTTAAGGCATAGTTGGGACTCATATCATTTGCTAAGTGGTGAACATCTGTTAGCTTGCTGTTTTGTTTTTCTTAGGAGATAATGTATGCAAATATTATAAAACTTGTGGGGGGCAGTGGCAAGAATGCTGGAGATGGTTTATGAAGCTCAAACAATAGGTAACTGTGGGTTAATAAGAGGATTACCTTCTTGCCTCAGTTCTTCAGCAATATCTCTGTAGGTTGAGTTTGTAAGGCAATCAAGTTATTGTTGTTGTTGATGATGATGATGATGATGATGATGATGATGATGATGATTATGGTGATGGCTAAAGACAATAGACTTGGGGCCATAACAGTGAATCAGGTTAAATCTCATGATTTCAGCCAGGCAGTGGTGGCACACATCTTTAATCACAGCACTTGGGAGGCAGAGGCAGGTGGATTTCTGAGTTTGAGGCTAGCCTGGTCTACAGAGTGAGTTCCAGGACAGCCAAGGCTACACAGAGAAACCCTGTATCGAAAACAACAACAACAACAACAACAACAACAACAACAACAACAACAAAACAGAAAAAAACCTCATGATTTGGTTTGTCTGAGTCTTCGGTGCACTTTTTAATGTAAGATCAATTGTGATGGGCAGTGGGTCTCACATCTTCATTGTCTACTGCTTGTTCTCACAGTCACTCATGTATATAAAGGGGTTTGGTTTGATCAACCCAAGTAGAAATAACAAGTAAATCTTCACATGTTATATAAGTATTAGATACATTTATTATAAAATTGTAAATTAAAAAACTTAATAACCCTTAGAAAAGTCCACTTATTCAGTAAGTATTTGTTTAACACTGCCAGTCGGTTTTACTATAACAAATACCATAGACTAGGAGGCTTATGTGCAAAGGTTGATTTTTCATAGGTCCAGAAGCTGGGGTTTCAAAAGCAGAGGGCCAGCAGACCTGTCTGGTGAATGTCTGTTTTCTGGTGAAGACAACCACCTTCTTGGAGGAGGAAGGGAGAGAGAAAGATGGAGAAAGGGAGAAAGAGAGGAGGAAGAGAGGGTGGGGGACGAGCGCCACTGTAAATTATGCCCCTGTTATAGGGAATACTTTATTCATGGTGGCTCCATACTTCTGACTTAATTAGCTAACAAATCCCACCCCCAAATACCACAGTGAGGATTCAGGCTTTATTATATGTCGTTTTTCTGGGGCCACAGACATTTATGATATTAATTGCAAGCACTGTCTGTGTAATTGCTTTATCTCAACAAGAAAAAAAAAGGGCACTACACTTTTCTGTACCTGCTTTTGCTCTTCATTCTTATTTTTTAATCGTGAAGAACAGACCTAAAAAGAACTAATTAAAATAATCGAAATGTCTGAGTCAGGGTGAATGGTGAAGGAAAAATAGCATCCTGTGTACGTAAAAGGAAGAATGGAGTGCTGTCGACTGCCTACAGATCACAAAGTCCACTGGCCAGAGAAGTGACTCCCAGAGCCAGTTCCCTTCTTGAGTTGCACACATTGAGTGACTTTGGATTAGAGATATGGCATAGTATAGGTCTTCACTGAGAGAATGCAAATTCAAATGCCTAGGAGGGTCAGGCTGCAAATGTGAACGAGTGAAGGAAACTGAGCAGACGATGACAAAATGGCAGCTAGCCGTGTTGCAGAGACCTTACAGAACTGTGAAGATGCTGGCCAACATCTAACGGAGATGGTGACGATCAGGCACTGTTAGGCTGCCATGATGGAATGGATTCCTTTTGACTTGTGGATTAGAACTTAGATGTGACAACTCTCTCCAATGTGATAGTTCCAGAGCTATGAACTGTGACAATGAATTAAAATTTGAAATCACTTCTTAGTCAAGAGATGCATCTATAGGTTGTCTGTATGCCATCGGGGTATATGGACATGAAACAACAGGGAGATGTGTCCTGACTGGTCATCTCCAGCCATTGACTTTCAGCTCTACGTGTAGACTGTGGTTGGCAGTGACAGGACCAGCAGGAGGGACAGAATGAGAAGGATGACTGACTCCATGTGGTTCCAATATTTAGTTTTATTTCTTCATATATTTGATGGTGAACTCACTCTGAAGTTGGTGCCCTGGTGACTGGGCAAGACAGTGCAAACGTTCCTCCATCGTGTATTCTTGCTGAGGCCATTTCAGGTTTAACTTGAATTTAATCTCCTCAACAGAGAATTCCATGGCAAACTACCCAGCTCTCTTCTAGGAACCCAAAGTCAACACACCATGGTTAACTTACAACTTAGCTTTGGTTAAACTCCTTGCTTGCTCAGAACATGGTGGGGCAGGGAAAGGGGCACTCCAACAGAACCCTCCCCTCCCCAGCTAACTGCTCATCTTAGCTTCTGTTAGATTGCTTGCTTATAGGAAGGTTACCTCCCTACCCCAGCCTTCCCGTCACTCCCTGCAACTGCTGAGCTAGATGCTAGGGCGTGGTTTCTACCTTCAACAACCCTGTACTCTGGACACTTGATGTTGTATTTAGGACCTGAATACCTGAGTATAGCCCCAGCAGGATAGAATAAAAGACTTTCAATTGACTACAAATTGTGTCTGAGTGGGCATCTCTGATGGGCTCCCTGCCCAACCTCTTAGCGTCTTCAGAGATGTACTAGGTATTCAGGAGATTATATTTATCCCAAACATTTATGGGCTGTGTAGTTCTGTGACTTGTTATGCCTTGGTCCATTGCCTTTTAAACTTCTGTGTGTGGACACAAGTCACACAGAAGAATTTCCCTAAACTGTGCCTCCTGAAACAGGGCTTCAGAATCTCTATTTCCAACAACTTCTCAGGCAAGGATAGCAGTGTTAGTTGGTGGCGTCCAGTTTAGGTTGTGAGGCTTTGGAGAGTGTTCATCACAGAATGTTGTTCTGGGCATTGAGAAAATAGGACTGCAGCTCTTGCCTCCTTAGCAGACTCTTCCACTGGTCAGCAGGATGAACCTGATGACTCAGCGCTTTGCTCGGAGACGATGTGAGCGCAGAATTAATAAGTGTCTAGATACTTTCTAGCTTTCTATTCAGAAAATACACTACTGCCTCAGAACACAAGCTGGAAATGGTCAGTTCTTCACACGCAGATGATTTCTTATAACTTGAAAAAAAAGTTTATCTATTTCATAACCAAATCATTATGTTAAATATAGATATAATCTACCATAAAAGAAGAATTTTAGAGTTTTCGATCACTTTGGGGAATTTCAGGAGTCACTGCCAACTTTTAATTTAAAGCTTAGTTGTCAAGGTTTGGCCACATTGTCTAGGTTCTAGTTCTGTTTGAGTCTCTCTGTGAGCAGGGGAGGAGGTGGACTCAGAAGACTGGTTTTCATTGTGTGTTCTCTTGGCTGCTGCCTGAAAGCGTCCATCTCTTTGAAAACAATGCTTTCAGCGGAATGTGGTTGCTCACATCTGTCATTCCATTCCTAGAGAGCGGTCAAGGCAGGAGGAAGATCACGGGGAGCATGAGGCTAGCCTAATGTGAGGATAGCCTGGGCAGCAGGGTTCCATTCTTGTCTCAAACCCTGCACAAGCCACTGTCCTCCTTCCCAGCAAGTAGGCCTACTCTGCTGTGTTGTGAAGAACCTCCCTAACGTGGCTTCTTCAGAATGAAAGACAAAATACTTCACAACTTAGTGACTTTGAAGTTTTCATCTTTGTGTTGTGGTACTGTTCGGTTTCCTAAGCCACATGTGCGAATGCCAGAAAGTACCACAGCTCACAAGCTTGACTCTCTTCTACTGTGGATATAGGTTTCACGTCACAAGCTTAGATCACTTGGCATAGCATTTCGCCATGTATTTTATCAGGACTCAGGGAATTGTTTTGGTTATATATGGCGACACACTGATCACTAGATTTAGATATGCCAATCTAAGTGCATAGAACAATTTGTTCTATGCTATGTGATTAATGCAGTGTTCAGCACTTATGTTAAGTGTTACTCATTTCCTTCTTCTAAATGCTTGTAAGGTTCTAATTTGTAGAAAACGCTCTGTTTACAGCTGGGCAATGGGTGGATTCACATTACCAAATCCCCTGAACTGTAAACTCCAGGGCAGGCATGTCTATAGCTTCTTTCTTTGATTTCCAGGGTGTAGAATGGCATTTGGTACATAATAGATAATAAACTCAGTGGGAGGGTGACTGCCACTACATATTGATTAGGGTTTATATAGCTTTTGCACACCTTAATATGTGAGAGAGAATTTGGGGAATCATTTTCATTTATTTGAGTGTGTGTGTGTGAATATGCGTATGCATGTGAATGAATGTATGTGCTTTCCATGTCTACGTTGACCTTAAAAATGTTACTTCTATGGGCTGGAGAAACCACTCAGCAGTTAAGAGCACTGACTGTTCTTCCAGGGATCCTGAGTTCAATTCCCAGCAACCACATGGTGGCTCACAGCCATCTGTAATGAGACCCAATGCCTTCTTCTGGTATGTCTGAAGACAGCTGCAGTATACTCATGTAAATAAAGTAAATAAATAAATCCTTTAAAAAATTATTTCTAAATTTTAAAGTTGGATAGGAAAGGCTGGGTGTGTGGAGAGTGGGAAGGGAAGGGCTGAGGCTGCTTAAGATGCTCAAGATACATAATTCTCAAAGAATTAATAAAATATTAGAAAGTGTACCTATAGGTTAAAAATATTTATTTGTCTATAAAGGGTAAAGGAGAAAAAGAAAATTACATTCTTTATATAATTTAATATAGCCTGGAGCTTCAGAGATGACATGTGCTTGTGATCCTGCTGTTATATAAATTAAAAACATTGAACAGCATTTGTCAATGCCAATTTAAGTGTTGTTTAGCCATATATGGAATATATTTTGATTGATTTTGCCACTAATTTGACTCATCCCTCATTAGGGAATTTAAACCCTCTTGTCATTATATACAGAATCACCATTGTCATGAATCAGATAATCTTACTTTTTTTTAAACTTTGGTAATAAATACTCACTGTAGCATCATTGCTTTTAGCTTCAATTATGCTGGAATATTTTGTTGTTATAATTCTAAATTCTATTTAGTACAGACAATATGTTTTCAGATATTTATTGATTTTGTGTTAGCCATTCTAGGTTAAATAAAACCTTTAAATGCTAGCTGCTATAGAAAATTCCAAAAAATTAAAACAGCCTATATTTGATTATTAAGAAAAGTAGTATATTTAATAAAATATAAAAGGTCAATGATTTATATAATAAAATTTAAAGCTGAATATTTTTTAGTTTTGTTTAAAGACTTGTCTTATAACTATGTGTTGTGATATATTCATTCCTTGGAGTATAAAATGTATTTTGTGGACTTGAATGGTTATAACAGCAGACTTTAAACTGAATGGACCTTTCTCTCTCCCTGCATTATCTAAAACATTAAAATTTATATCATTAAATTTAAGATTATGAAGTTATGTGGAACGTACTGAAAAACATCTTTCTGCCTTTCTTTCCCGACTCAGTTATGATATTATTGAGAATCTTAGAATGATTTTTAAAATGAATAACTGAATTAATAGCGTTTACTACGCATAGGTGAGTTTTATCTCAGAGCAGAGTCTGTTGCACTCCTGGGAAGAGTGAATGAGCCTTGTTCCCCTGGCCTGCTCCCCTTTCCTAGTAGCTGATTACATACAGTGTTTAAGCACACCTCAGAGCTCATGGCTAGTAGATCACTTTGTATTTGTGAAATCTACATCAGGTTTGGAAGGGTATGATTAGATAGGAGGTCAGATTGAGGGACACTCAGGAGGAAGGTAGAGGTCGGGGGGCGGGGGAAGCTGTTGCAGCTAGTGTTTTTATACAAAAGAAAGAGCTATCATCCCACCAGAGGTAAGAATCTAGACTCAGAATAACTTTATTGTAAAATAACAACCAAAGCTAGACTGAAGAGGAGAGATGTGTGTCTGTCTACCAAGCCAGAGTAGGCTTCCTCTTCTGTTCTGGGTAGAATTCTCTCCAGGAATAAGAGGTTTGTCTCAAGGCCTTGTTCCAAATGGAAGGTCAGAAATAACAGGCCCTACTTCTGATCTTGCACCAGACAGTTGTCAGCCCTTAGAAAGTGACCAAACATCTTTGTCAAATGAGATAGCTGAATGTAACGACTGCTCGGACACCACCTCATTTGAGCTTTATGTGCCTGTGCTTCTGTTCTGTCTTGAACATATCTTGACCACTGCCTGGTCCTTTTGCCTGAATTGTGAAACTAATTTTGTAAGCAGCTTATATCTTAGCTGAGGTCTCCATTTGTACATGTTTATGGGAGGCACAGTGGGCTGTCCAGTACCTGTCTAAGTGTCATGACCAAATCAAACTAATAAACAGATCCATTAACTCCTCCTTTATAATTCTTCTGTGGTAGAGATCTGAAACATGCTTTCTTGTAGCTATCCTGAAACATACATTAAAAAAAAAAAGCAACAACAACCATAGAAACTCTATCATACAATAGAATAGCAGAGCTTACTCCTATCTAATGCCCATCAAGTTTCAGATAGTTTTCGCTGCTTTCCTTTCTCCTCTTGAGACCCCGAAGGCAAACAGTTGAATTCTCTGGTATTGTCCTTGCAGCTAAACTTCTTTCCAGTCTTCTCCATTCTTTAACAGTGCTGGTAATTTAAAAAAAAAATCAGACTTTTTATTGTTACTTCACTGACACATAACCACACAGATCTCTAAGGGTATCTGAAATATTTTGATATGTGCACAAATTATATAGTCAAATCAACACAATTATATATTCACATTAAGTACTTATAATTTGTGGTGAGAACATTTAAAACATCCCTCTTTTTTTTTTTTTTTTTAGCTATTTTGGAATATCTACAATTTAATGCTAAGAGAACTCATCATACTCTGAAACTGGACACAGAGTCTTCTTATGTAGCTGGAACACTGTCCCGACCAATCACTCCCTACCATCTCTGCTCCTATACTTCCTGGTCTCTGGTAGTCACTCTTCCATGAGGCCAGTGGTTCTTTTTTTTTTTTTTCTTTTAAATTTTTTTATTAGATATTTTCTTTATTTACATGTAAATTTCTCCTTTCACAGTTTCCCCTCCAAAAAACAAACAAACAAACAAACAAACAAAAACAATAAGAACAAGCCCCTGTTGCCTCCCCCCTCCCCATACCTGCCACCCCACCCTCTCCCACTTATTGGCCTTGGCATTCCCCTACACTGGGGCACAGAACCTTCACAGGGCCGAGGCCCTCTCCTCCCATTGATGATCGAATTTGCAATCCTCTACTATACGCATGCGTCCAGAACAATCAATCCCACCATGTATAGTCTTTGGTTGGTGGTTGAGTCCCTGGGAGCTCTGAGGGGTACTAGTTAGTTCATATTGTTGTTCATCCTAAGGGGCTGCAAATCCTTCAGCTCCATAGGTCCTTTCTCTAACTCCTTCATTGGGGACCGTGTACTCAGTTCAATGGATGAGGCCAGTGGTTCTGATCCCACCTTTCTGTGAGACCATGTAGTCATGTTTGAGCCCCTCCCTCACTTGGCATATCTTCTCCAAAGCTATATGATTTTTAGAGAATGACTTCCACTGTGTGTTTCTTCCATGTTTTAAACTCATTTGTTTGCTGATAGGTACTTAGATCAATGCTATATCTTGGCTATTGTCAATGATGGCAATGAATACTCAGATGTCTCTTCAATATAGTGATTTTATTTCCTTTGGCTGGACGGACAGTAGTGGGAGTGCTGGGTCCTATGACAGTTTTATTTTTAATTTTTTGAGGAATTGCTACTCTGTTTTGTGCAGATTTGTAACAATTTGCATTCTTGCCAATAGTATGTGAGCATTCTTTTTTTCGTCCCACATTTGCCAGTGTGTTATTTTTTTATATTTTTGATGATAGCCATTATTTTTTTTAAACTTTTATTGGATTATGATGAGAAAACTTACATGATTTCAATTTATCTGAATTTGTTAACATTTAAAAACATATTTTAAGTAAATAGAATTAAATCACATTCTTGTTTCCCTTTTGTCCCCCCACTCCTCCCAGAGACTCCCCCTTCAATACCTACAATATCCTTTTTGTCATATTCCTTAAAATTTATAAAATATTATAATACAAATAAGTATTATAAAAGTTGTTTGATATAAAACAACAATCAATTTAACAGTCTTATGTAGATGTTCATCTACAGCAATAGTGAAAATACATTGTTCTCAATATAAATTTTAAATAATTCCAAACATATTAACTGTATACTTCAAAATAATACTTCACTACTTGTATTTTCCTAAATGAACATAAATATATAAAATCTTTTTGTTTGTTTTGTATTTAGTAGAGTTTAAAATCTTGGCTCTTACTGTGGTACAAGCCCAAAATAAGAACAATTTTTAGACATTGGATTTCATTGTAATAAGGCTGTACTGCAATGACCCTCACATCACCAAAGGATTTTACCTCCATCGTAGCTAAGCTGAGAGTTGATAGTTCTGCTGCACCAAGAAATGAATTGTAGGCTCGATTTTTGGAAACAGACTTCCTGCTATGGTCAAAACTATTTGACTTGAGTGAGTGATTTTATTCTCAGCCCACAGAGAACAGGTTACATTCATTTAAGAAATGATGTAGGTATTAAGATGGTCTATCCATAAAGTCATTCA
Source organism: Montemys delectorum (assembly GCA_019843815.1). Classification (NCBI taxonomy): domain Eukaryota; kingdom Metazoa; phylum Chordata; class Mammalia; order Rodentia; family Muridae; genus Montemys; species Montemys delectorum. The sequence continues at coordinate 17,253 of JADRCD010234488.1, forward strand.
CTAACTGATTGAATGAACAATGGTTCTGCTTGGAGGGTGGCACGGACATTGGATGAGGGTAAGAATTTGGTTCATTAGCTGTGAAATATGAAATATGTCTGTTTGCCTCTTTTGATTATTTTAAAATCAGGTTTATTTGTTTTTGGTATTGACATGATAGGCTATGAAATTCTTGAGGTCAAGCAACATGACTGATTCTTCACTGTGTCTCATCAAAGTCTAACCTTCAGTGAGGTGGTTAATAAATGTTTTATTAAGTAATGTTTAATTTTTCTATTCTGATATTTTAACTTATTTTCCTTTTGTCTCTACAATAAATAATTTCCAGAAGCAGAAGGAATAACTATATGCAGTACTGTCTTGTTTACAAAGTAGTTTAATGTACATAATTTGACTTGGGATTATGAAATGCCCGAGTTAGTGATGAAGATTCTTTCTAATTTCACAGAGAAAAATAGTCCCGGAACCCATGAGTACCAGGGGCTGTTAAAGACAATTCCCTTGGATCTGTCAGGAAACTGCTACCTTTTATTCCACGATACATTTAAGAATGCTATGAAACAAAAGTAGTGATCAGTGTTGGAAGACAGCATCTCCACTCTCTGGCATAATAAAAATATCTCTTCCCCTATGGCTAGGGAAGATCTGCTTGTTGCCCATTTTATGACCATAGTTCCCCAAGTTCATCATTCCTTGGGTGTGGCACCAACAAGCAAGGTGATGCATCATAGCTGTGGGATTTTTCAGATAGGCAGATGTGATTCAAATGTGACTCCCATGCAGCAGTGGTGAATGACAACCATCCTTTGTCTCTCACCAGGGAGTCCTGTGTGTCTGGCTAGTGCTTATGAAATATAGTAGGTTTACTTGTCAATTTTCAAGTAGAGTAAAAAAAGAACTCACGTACCCAACAGTTCTTCACAATGCCCCTCTCTGTCATGTCAGAGCAGAGCTGTCTATTTGCCTAGTTTACATGTTGAACCGTTCTTGATAAAACTGTAACATACTTCAGTGACCTTTATGTTGCCCTCAGACCCTATGTGCCATGTATCTCCTTCTAGACCCATCCCTCCTGTGACACTTCAAAAGGTCCTGCATTGGGTGGAGGGGGCAGTGGGAGAGGAAAGATTCACAGTGAGTCTTGGCTTATACAGTAATCACTTACCACGTAATAGCTCCAAAGTGACTGTGTTCTCCCTAGATGAAGATAATCACCAACATTTTAAGTCTTTGGATTCTGAGCTGAGGCTGGAGTCTGTCCTGGGGACAGCTGAGAGGAGATAGAAGTGAGTGAGTCATGGAGACTGGGGAGGGACTGTGTCTTAGAGCACAGGTTTGGGAATCCATTTAGAAGGTGTCATTGCGGCCTGTACACTAGTGTGTGAAAATACCCGAGGAACCCCAAGGAGCAATAATGTGGAAAACAGACCTCTAATGTTCTCAGTGCCTCCAGGAAGAGTTATGTTCCCCCCACCCCCCGATTTCTTTTCCGGCTTTGTATAATCTAGTCTCACAGTCCTTACTTGTGGCCATGAGCTGCATCCTGGGAAAGCTGATGAAGACACCAGGAAGGGATCCAGGAAAGAAAAAGGGGTGAATCTTGTGTTCCTTGCTGCTCCTTGTTAACCCAGGGGTGTTCTGTGCCCTTAGGCCTGGCATCTTCATAGCTGTCTTGGACAGAAGTACTGTGAGGGAAGAAGATCTTCACTGGTTTTTGCTTTCCATGGAGATCTATAGACTTTGGAAAATGTAAACCTTAACGCTGACACCATGGCAAGCACCGTGGTATATCATCATCATTAATTATTTACACAGAAATTCCAGAGAATGATACTACGTTAGTGCTAAAATGTCTTTCCTCTAAATTGGTGGAGTGAGGAAGACCACACAGCTTTTATTTTTCTACATTAGAACAAAGATTTGTTTACTATTTTACATGTATGAGAGGTTTTTTTTTTGTTTTTGTTTTTTTTTTTTGTTTTTTGTTTTTTTGTTTTTTTGTTTTGTTTTGTTTTGTTTTGTTTTTGCCTGCATGTGTGTCTGCGCATCCTAAGCATGGAATGAAGTTCCCCAGGGTGGCCAGAAGAGCATCAGATCCCATGGCACTGGAGCTAGAGATGATTATGAGCTTCCAGGTGGGTGCTAGAAACCAAACCCAGTGTCTTAGTTAAGGTTTCACTGCTGTGAACAGACACTGTGACCAAGGCAAGTCTTATAAAGGATGACATTTAATTGGGGCTGGCTTACAGGTTCAGAGGTTCAGTTCATTATCATCAAGGTGGGAGGGAACATGGCAGCGTCCAGGCAGGCACTGTGCAGGAGGAGCTGAGAGTTCTACATCTTCCTCTGAAGGCTGCTAGCAGAATACTGATTTCTAGGCAGTTAGGATGAGGGTCTTAAAGCCCACACCCACAGGGCCACACCCACTGAACAGGGCCACATGTTCTAATTGTGCCACTCCTAGGGCTGAACATATACAAACCATCATACCCAGGTTCTCTGCAAGAGCAACCAGTAGTCTGAATCACTGAGATGTCTCTCTAGTCCCTGGAGCAGAGTTTTAAACCATATATACTGCATTTCCATGAAATTAACTGAGAAAATTTCTCCTCCTCCTCCTCCTTCTTCTCTTCTTCCTTCTCCTCTTCCTCTTCCTCTTCCTCCTCCTCCTCCTTCTTCTCTTCTTCCTTCTCTTCTTCCTCTTCCTCCTCCTCCTTTTCCTTCTCTTCTTCCTCTTCCTCCTCCTCCTCCTTCTTCTCTTCTTCCTTCTCTTCTTCCTCTTCCTCTTCCTCCTCCTCCTCCTCCTCTTCCTCCTTCTTCTCTTCTTCCTCTTCCTCCTCCTCCTCTTCCTCCTCCTCCTCCTCCTCCTTCTCTTCTTCCTTCTCTTCTTCCTCTTCCTCTTCCTCCTCCTTCTCCTCCTCCTTCTTCTTTTGCTTAACATGATGTTGATTAGAAAACTGTCTTGGTTCAAAGTACTTGTATCTGAAAATGCCAACCAGGACCCATTTTTTTTTTCTTCTCAAATTCAGAACTGTATCATAAAAATCACACTGTAATATCCATAACATCCTTTGAATGAGTCTCAGCTTTCTCATAATATCTTTCTATGATTTTTCTATTGTATTTGATGAAAAGCGATAATCTCTTAAGTAGTGAGATAAAGGATTAGTGATTAAGATAATTCAAAGAACTCACATTATAAGCTCGAATATTTATTAAGCTAAATTGAAAAAAAGAAAAAAAAAGCACAACTTAAAAACAAGTGTGAACAATAGTGTATCTTTTTTTTTTTTGTCCCTGTGATTTAAGTTTAGGCAAAAATGTTCCATGGCATTTACCTTACAAAAATCTCTCTTGGGCTCTCTAGTTTGTAAGAAATAAGTTTCTTGGGAGCACCATGGGGAGAGTTTATGTAGAGGCCCTCGTTGTAGAGCACACTTGGTTGCCTTTGTAGAACATCAATATAAGACTAATTAGATGCTAAATGCTTGGTGGGTATTGAACAAAGCAGTCTTCTAATTTTCTGATTAATGATAAAGCCTCATAAAAGCATTAATTATATTGGATGAATTCAGACAATCACTTTCCAAGTAAGTCTATTTAGTTTTTAAAATTTTATGTTTAGCAAGTGGCAGAGTGAAGAAGAAAATACATCTATGAATGGAGTTTTGGGTAATCATATGATAATGCCAGCTGCAGACTATATGTGGTATATGAATAAGTAGGCTTCCTTTCCTGAAGGCTAGGGATGTTTCTAAAATGAAGGCAACATCAAAGGAGGAGTGGTAATTTGTAGATACTTTGTATTTTCTCTCTTTGTCTTAAGAACTGAATTTCGATAATGTCAGTATACATTAAATCTCAGCTTTATATATTTGCTGATGTATTTATTTCTCTGTGTATGTACGTGTGTGTGTGCAGGTTTGCTGGCAGGGTGGAGGTCAGTATCAGATGTCTTTCTCAGTGGCTTGACTTATCTTTTGAAACAGGGCTGTTCACTCAACCTAGCCTGGCTGGCCAATGAGGTCTAAGGATTTTCCTGTTTCTAGTTATTAGCATTGGGATTATAGGTGTGCCTGGCTACTAATGTGGTTGCTGAGTTGTCAAATCATCTTCTCATGCTTGCGCTTTGCTGATTAGCCTTTTCCCCTGAAATGTGGCCTTATAAGAGTTTTACATTTATTTGTGTATTTGACCAGAGGACAGCTGATGGGTCTTGGCACTCTTTTTCCATAATGTGAACCCCAGGAATCACACTCAGGTCACCAGGCTCGGCAGCAGGCACCTTTACCCATCAAACAGTCTGGGTGGACATACTCTCATTGAAGAAAAAGATACCATTTAACCTTGTTTGAGAAAGACTTAACATATATATGTTTTTGTATATTTGATTCACCATTTTGTTGAAAAAAAAAACAAAGCAGATTAAACTGTTCCAATCTGAATTACAATTCCTTTTTTTAAAAAAATATCTGATGTTTTTTAAATTTTTATTTATGTGTATGAGTGTTTTGTCTACTATGTATAAGTAGCGTTTGAATGCCTGGTACCTGTGGAGGCCAGAAGAGGGTGCCAGATCTCCTGGAACTGGAGTTACAGATGGTTGATTGTCACTTGCAATGTGGGTGCTGGGAACTGAAGCTGGGTCCTTTAATGAAGCAGTAAATACTCTCAGCTACTGAGCCATCTTTTCAATCTTTGAATGACAATGATTGTTTATGGACTGTTATTGAAATTGGTACTAGTCTGTCAGTTATTAATAGGTGTCAATATAGAGTAACTTCTATATTAATTTCTTTTCTATTATTGTGATAAAAAGTGGTTATTATTAGCCAGGCAGTGGCGGTGCACGCCTTTAATCCCAGCACTTGGGAGGCAGAGACAGGCGGATTTCTGAGTTCGAGGCCAGCCTGGTCTACAGAGTGAGTTCCAGGACAGCCAGATCTACACAGAGAAACCTTGTCTTGAAAAACAAAAAAACGAAACAAAACAAAACAAAAAACAAAACAACAAAAAAGTAGTTATTATTGTGGCAAATTAGGAAAGATAGGATTTGACTTGGTTTATGGTTCCATAGGGGGAGAGATTATGATAGTGGAGAGAAGGCATGGTGATGGGTCTATAGATCAGCAGTTGAGAGCTCACAACTTGACCCACAAGCCAGAAGCAGAAAGAGTGCACATTGAGAATGGCCCGAGTCTTTTGAAACTTCAAAGCCCCCCCCCCCCCCCCCCCCAATGACACACCTTCTTTGACAAGGCCACAGCTCTTAATCCTTCCTCAACAGTCCCACCAGCTGGGACTGTGCACTCAAATACATGAGCCTATGGGTATCAGCCATCACACCTTATAAAGTTAAAAATAGCCACAAACCTTTGATCTGGGGCTAGAGAAAGGGTCTTTGAGAAAGATAAGGCTGAGTCACAACTTATAACAAAGTCATGTTATCGGAAGAATCACTTTCTTTTTTTATTTTTTTATTTTTATTTTTGATTTTGGTTTTCTTTTTCTTTTTTTATTTAATTAGATATTTTCTTTATTTACATGTAACTTTCTCCTTTCCCAGTTTCCCCTCCAAAAAACAAACAAACAAACCAACAAAAACAACAAGAACAAACCCCTGTTGCCTCCCCCCTCCCCATGCCTGTCACCCCACCCTCTCCCACTTATTGGCCCTGGGATTCCCCTGCACTGGGGCACAGAACCTTCACAGGGCCGAGGTCCTTTCCTCCTATTGATGATCGAATTTGCAATCCTCTACTATACACATGCTGCCAGAACACTCAGTCTCACCAAATATACTCCTTGGTTGGTGGTTGAGTACCTGGGATCTCTGAGGGTACTAGTTAGTTCATATTGTTGTTCGTCCTAAGGGACTGCAAACCCTTCAGCTCCTTAGGCCCTTTCTCTAGCTCCTTCATTGGGGACCCTGTACTCAGTCCAATAGATGGCTGTGAGCCTCTACTTCTGTATTAGTCAGGTACTATCAGAGCCTCTCAGGAGACAGCTATATTAGGCTGGCTTGTCCTTCCTTCAGTCTCTGCCAAATAGTTTCTGCAACTCCTTCGGTGGATAACAAAGTCATGTTATCGGAAGAACCACTTTCAATAAGAACCTCCCCCCAAAGTTTGAAGAAATAGAATGAATAAACATTTTAAATACTTTTCTTTATACATTTTATTGTAATATTTACATGGGATATTTGCCCCCCATAATCTTATGGCTCTTAGACCAAGAAAACTCCCAGGTATAAATACAATTCAAAATTCTAACTTTACAAATAAGGTCAGAAAGCCCAGAAAAATAGTGAGATTATTGAAGTCATATTGAGATAATTGATTTGGGTATAGAGACCCCCCTTTATAGATTCCTCCCCCTTTCTTCTTCCCAGCCACTCCCAAGTACTCTCCTTCCAATCCCTTACATATCCTCTCCCCCCAAAAAAGTTGATAGCCTTTTTTCCTTTGAGTATTTTTGTCACGTGTATGTGTATATGTGTATCATTCATTTAACAATTTATTCTCATGTTTATAGCTTGCTTATCAATATAACCAATACACCTACTCATCCAGTAATTGTAGTGTCATAGGTACTTTGCCATGTACTGGGATACTTATTAAGTCAAGGATCCTACTCTCTTGGAGTTTGTATTCAAGAGCAAAGATGAGTTAACAGAAATATATATGTGCATATGTATATATATATACATAAATATATGCATAGCTTCACAGTACATGTGTATGTGCAGATTAGGATAAGTGCTGAAAGTTATCTTCTAGTATTTAGGAATCTCTACTGCACTAATGGATAGATACAAAAAGGGAAAGCTATTAATTAAAAATGAAAAAGAAGAGACTGGCCGGGTGGTGGCGCACATGCCTTTAATCCCAGCACTTGGGAGGCAGAGGCAGGCGGATTTCTGAGTTCGAGGCCAGCCTGGTCTACAGAGTGAGTTCCAGGACATCCAGGACTACACAGAGAAACCCTGTCTCGAAAAAACAAAACAAAACAAAACAAAACAAAACAAAACAAAACAAAACAAAAAACAAAAAAAACAAAAAGAAAAGAAAAGAAAAAGAAAAGACTGGAGAGATGATCCAGCAGTTCAGTTCAGTTGCTGCTCTTCCACATGACAGGAGCTCCTGTCCCATCACCCATGTCAGGTGGTTCACAGCTGTTTGAAAACATACAACTTCAGAGGATCTGATGCTGCTGGCTCCAGCAGTCACCTGCACTAACATGGACACACACACACACACACACACACACACACACACACACA